>CM039734.1:54030154-54091445 GCA_022539455.1 Dendrobium nobile
ATCTACCAAGGACCATGTGAAGGCGGGATTACAAATTCCTATAGCAAATAAAACCTCCGAACCAAGGGCTGGCGGAATTCAAGAACTCGGCAAACCATGGCACCAGCGTCTGGGCCATCCGAAATAAAAACTCTTTGTAGTTATCTCCTCTTGCAATCCTTTTCTTAAACTAGGAAAACATATGACCATTGTATTTCTTGTAATTCTGCAAAATGTCACAAACTTTCATTTGAAAACTCTGCTCATCGCAGCACTAAACCTCTATCTTGATTCACTCAGATGTGTGGGGACCTGCCCCTCTCATATCGAATCAAGGATATAGGTTTTATGTCATCTCGTTGACGATTTTTCGCGTTTTTACGTGGTTATTTCCTTTACGATACAAGTCTGATGTTTCTGGAAACGTTCATTGCTTTTAAAACTCAAATCGAAAATTTTATGTCATCCAAAATAATTACTCTTCGCACGGACGAGGTTCCGAGTACTTAAATCATGACTTTGCTAATTTTCTTCGCACGAATGGTATTTCTGCATCAGGTTTCATGCCATATACGCCCGAGCAAAATGGGCTAGCAGAAAGAAAACATAGGCACATAATTGAGACAACTCGGTCTCTTCTTCATACGCTACGATTCATTATGCTTATTGGCCCGACGCTGTGCTCACATCTGTTTATCTTACAACAGGTTACCTTCATCCATTCTACCAAACCGAACACGTATGAACTAATTCACAATATTAAACCGACTTACGATCATCTTAGAATTTTTTGGTTGCAAGTGCTTCCCTCTCATACCAGCTCAGTCTCGGCACAAACTCAGCCTAAAGCACTTCCTCATGTGTTCATTGGATATTCGGAAACATACAAAGGCTACGATGCCTTAATTTAACCAACGACAAGGTGACTATGTCCAGACACGTTTTGTCAATGAACAGAGCTTTCCGTTCTCGGACACCCAGTCTGTTCCCAAGCCGTTCCAACCAACACATCCCCGCTGCTTCTGCTTCCTGCTCTCAGCCTCGACCAGCAAATTGGCTCCTCAAATGTTTCTACCCAGATACAATCCAGAACCTCAGCCTCGGCCACACAAATTCAATGGAATATTTGCACAATCCAGATACTCCAAGGGAACAACATGTACCCTGTCCCATTCGGCCAAATGCTATCATCATCCCATGACAACTAGGACAAGGCAGGGACATTCAAACCTAACACTACACTTAATCTTCTTCACGATACACCTCATGTTCCCGCACATATCGACCCAACATCCTACACCGAGGCCATCAAGAAACCTGAGTGGCGTCAAGCAATGTCCGAAGAATTCCTTGCCTTCAAAAACAAGGAACCTGGAGCCTTATTCCACCACCTTTGACAGCGTCCGTCCTTGGCTGTCGCTGGACTATAAAACCAAACGACACTCGGAGGCTCCATTGCCAAATACAAGGCCTGACTCGTCGCCCAGGTAATCATCGAGATGTATGGTCTAGACATACTGAAACTTTTAAGCCGGTGGCTAAATTGCCGACAATCGGAACTACTTGCCACGGCACATATTACAATTGGTCCGGTTCTCCAACTAGACGTGGCGAACGCTTTCCTTCACGGGCACCTATCCGAAGTCGTCTACATGTCTCAACCTACCGGCTTCATTGACTCCGACAATCCGGATATTGTATGTCGCCTTCACAAACCTATTTAGGCTTAAAACAATCCCCGCGCCAATGGTATAATACGTTCACTAATTTTTCTTTCCATTGGGTTTCATCATAGCCATCCGACCCTCGCTCCTTATAATAACAAAAATAATATTTGCATTTATCTTTTGGTATACGTCGATGATATTTTAATCTCTGGAAATGATCAAAAGGTGGTCACTGACATTTTGCACAAACTGAGTAAGGAGTTTGCTATGAAACAGCTCGGGACAGCTCACGAATCCTGGGCATTCGCATTGATCGACTTCCTAATAATTTTTTCTTTCTCAATCTAAATATGCTTCTCAACTGCTACAGCAAGCGTCCCTTACTACGTGCAATCGCTAGCCAACCCCTCCTGCACAAAGCTTCCGGACAACTTCTCACCGAACACCTTTTCATGACGCCAACCTGTACAGAAGGCTGACCGGCTCGCTACAATACTTAACAATAACTCGTCCGGATATTGCCTTCAGTGAAAACCAATTATCACAACACATGCATAATCCCGAACCAAAAGATTTCTTCATGCTTCAAACGATTGCTCATTACATACAGAGTACGCTCGATTTCGTTTACCTATTACTAACATCAAACATGGTTCTTACTTCTTTCTCAGATGCCGATTGGGCCGGTGATCCACTGTCGCGTAAATCAACGACCGGTCACTGTTCATTCCTTGGATCAAACATTATTTCTTGGACGGCAAGAACACACTACCGAGCCGTTCTTCCACCGAATCCGAGTACCGAGCTTTGGCATCTCTCACAGCAGACGTCATATGGCTTTCGTCGACTTCTACAAGATTTCGGCTTTCCTCAAGCATTGCCCAAAACATCTTTTGCGACAACACCTCAGCCATAGAACTTGCAAACAATCCAGTTTTTCATGCCGTACTAAACACAATAGAGAATAGGATCATCAGTCCCCTTGAGTGAAGCCCCCTCGCTAAACTCTCACGGGGGGGGGGTAAACCTAAAAAGATAACCAAATAGGGGACCCTAAGGGGGGGGGGGGGGGGGGGGGGGGGGGGGGGGGGGGGGGGGGGGGGTTTACAGGGGGGGGGGGGGGGGGGGAGAAAGTTAAAATAAGTGAACAAATAAAAGATAATCATAAAATGTATAAATATTGGGAGGGGGGGGGGGGGGTGTGATTAAATTTAATTTGGTGTTAATGTTAAGGTAATTCATTTCATTTTTTCCCCAAATCAAAGAAGAGAAAAAAATAGAGGGGAAGGAGAGAGAACCTAAGGTTTGGAGGTCATAGAGCCAATTTTTATGGTCTATCTAGTTGAAATGTTGCTAGTCTCAATGTAGGCCAATTTTTCTCTATCTCTGATTCCATTGATTTTACTTATGTTGTTTTTCTTAATTTTAATCTGGCCAGCATTTATATATAAAGGTTTTGATATCTCGATTTTTAGCAAACTTTCACTGTATAAGTTTTAGTATATTATAGTTTTAATCATTCTACACACACACATAGATATATAAGATTAATTCCCGTAGAGTTGGTTTATATGACTAGATATATGAAAAACACAATAGATATTTGGATGCCTTATATTGCTTATAGTGTTTGCGTATACATATGATATAAATATATATGATAAATTATATAATTAACATGATATTATTTACAGAAGATATGTTTTAGGGATGATACAAGTATATGATAAGGCTGATAAAACAATTACAAAGGCATTTGATATTTATAAATCACATTATTTATATGAAATACATGCAAAGCAAAGACATTGTAGAACAAATATATGAAAATGACAGTTGTAATGACGTAATAAGATACTATATAAACTATTTTGTGACTACTGGGTATATGATTGTCAGAATTATACCGATTACTGTTAACTTGGTTACTGATCAATGGTTATAAATTATATTAGTTATACTTATTTTATTGTTTATATGATATGAAATTAATCACATTGACTGTAACATATTTTACTATTAATTTGTTCATACTGATGTGATTGAATGATTACATGCATACTATTTCTAATGTATTGCATTAATTTTAGTTGTAGGTTCTGGTAATTTAATGAGATGTTAGCTCACCATGATTTTACATAGTTTCAAGAAAGGGTATTGATCTAGTGGAGTGAGGATAGATTTGAGATTAAAGTTTTATTTTATTTATGTATTTTTTTAGTTTTATTATTTTATTGTCAAAAGCTAAAAATTAAACTCATGAATATATGGATTGAATTCTTGGCTATTTATATGAATTTTGAGGAATGAATGTAGTTTTGAATTTTATGTTTATATGAATTTTAGTTGCTTTCATTTGATTAATTTATTTTGATGAATTCATAAAAGATTCGGTTGATTAATTAAGAGATTAAAATAGACAATCCTTTTAAAATGTGATATATCTTGGGGCATTACACTTCGAATCTTCTCCATATTTATGAAATATGTCACTCCTAAAAATATATAAATATGCCCCCACTCCCTACATGATGGGGACCTTTGGCAAGAGATTGGAGAGAGCTATGAGGCTTCAAGTATATATCATGAAGCTCCACTTGACCTCCAATCATCGATGGATATCCTCCCATTTACCTACTATTACCGGACCGACCAATTCCAACAGTTGCCTGGCCACTGCCCTCGTCGACCTCTTACGATAATTACCACCAAACTTCCTACTTCCACCGCCTAACAACATCGGTCCTCTAACCACTGTCGCCTGACGATAATCCTTCTGACTCCCATCACTTGACCACAGTCTTTACAACTCCTGAGCACCAGCACAAAGTTTGATCTAATCTCCAAACTATTGTAATTTCACCATCCCTAAGTTAAGGGATGCATCGAGCTTTGTAAATTACTTAAATATAGTGGAATCTCTTAACATGATTAAGGCCCCATGGCTTTTTTCTTTTCTGGATTTTCCATTTTTTATTTTTTTTTGGTATTATCTAGCTCTATCTCAATTATCTATTTGTGTATGAATATTCATGCATTGCTAAGATGAAAAACTCTTTCACTCTACTGTTGTGAATCTACCAGTTCATAATACCTACGTTCATACCCTTGCAAAAAATAAAAGTTGTCATTGATCTTTACTGTGCATACCATAGGCCATTTTATTAGTGAAATAATAGATCAAAAGATTTAATACTATTCAAAATAGAGTAAAAAGAAAATAAAATAATAGAATGAGAAGAAAAAAAATTCTTAATTTATAAGAATAAGCTTTTTATTTTTTTACATAGTTTTTTTTAAATAATAATAATAATAATAATAATAATAATATTATTATTATTATTATTATTATTATTATTTTTATTATACCTCCTAAATTGGCATAGTGAGGCCATTAGGCATTAGCTACATTTTTGGTCAACTTTGACCAAATTTAAAATGGGCTATTTGGCACTAGTTGACAAACTGTCATGATTCAACCTTGTGGATCTCTTGGACGGCCATGATCGCTTGATCTTAGACCATGTCAACACGGTACAGAACAAGTACCGTGCATTCAAGGTGGTGGCGGTGGTGGGAGATCCTGTGCACGAGTAGTGGAAAATAGGAGTAAAATACCGCTTCCATGATCCTTTATTAATTGTATTATATGAAATGCCAACCCTGGAAATTAAGTTTATTTATTTTTATTTTACAGGAGACAAAATTTTGGTTGACAAGACCTCATGTCTCAAGGTTTGGAATTGAATATTCTCCAATAGGCTGCTCATATTCATTTTTTAGTTCTGAGTTTTGACTATCAACTAAAAGGTCTTAAATTTTAATTTTGTGTATATGATATCCTAAATATTCAAAAAAAAAAAAAAAAAAGAATACTCACCAATTGAATTAACTGAATGTGTGCAAATATTTATATTCTAATAATGTAGTTCGTTATAAGTAAAGGGAGTAGTAAATCAATAAAATTTGAGTGATTTTAGAAAGAAAATTTTTTTTTTTCACAATTTTCTTTGGGCCCTATTTGAAAAAGATAAGGTGAATAGAGCAAATTCACTTATATACTTGAAAGATTGATTGTTATGAAAAAATACTGAGGAAAATTAAAAAAGATGCTTTCCCTAGATATATAATTCTTTAATTATCTGAATCTTGATTTCACTAGCTTATGTGTTGCAGTCAAATTATACGCAAATCATATTTGAAATCTCTAAATCTTTCATTTAGGTGGTTTGTGGGCTTGAATAGTAAACTTGAAATATTTGTTTCTTATATGCAACCTAAAACCCTTAATTTAAAGTCTTAGAGATTATATGGTTGCCTGAAAAATAAATATTGTAATGTAAAATGAATATTTTAAAGTTGTCAGGATAAATGTAAAGTAAATGTATGACTTTAATTATTATTATTATTATCATTATTTTGGTATATGAAGTAAAGTGAATGCATAATAAAATGTAAGAAGTTTGTGGATGGAGTGGTTGGTCGTTGGCAACGACAGTGTCGATGGTGGTGATGACCGTCGATGAGGGGCGGCCGGCAGTGGATAGCAGTGGGAGTCAACTGATGGTGGGATGTGAGGACAGGTAGTTTTGGAATGTGGCTGCAACGACTGTGCATTTGCAGTGTATTTGAAAATCGCCAAAATCGAAGGAATTCCATATACACTAAAAATGCACGGCTTGAGGTATTTGAAATGCACTCCTTTTACACTCACATTTTACTTTACCTCAAACCAAACACCAAAATTTCTAAAACCCCTGCATTTGGATTACTTTACACCTTAAATGCAGCAACCAAACTTTCTAAAACCACTGTATATGACTGTGACTCGGGATGATTTTCAAGTATTGTTTGGCATGAATGTGGTCCGTATCGAAGATGATGCATTTTCTAATGGTGTGGCTAAATGTTCAAAGCAAAAATAAAAAAAGAAATCCAAGGAGTTGTTCTTGGGTTTGCTTTTCATAACTTTTGCTGATTTTGGGTTTTTTCCTTTTGGCTGGATTGTTGTTTTGTGACTTTGGGGCCTGCGCATGCGGTTTCTTACTGTTGGTGTAGGATTTTTGGCTGGTTGTTTAAAGTGGCATCACTTGGATAGTCAGGTTTGTAGGCATCAGAAATGATGAGGTTGTTTCACTATTTGTCACCCCCCCTGGATGGCCTTGGCTTGTCTTGACAACCTTAGTGGATGTTCACTTTGTTCTGGCCTTCTTTTGCTATTTGGAACTTCGTGTTGCTTAATTTTATGCCGCCAATGGATGGTCATTGTCTGGTAACTGGGAGGCGCTCTTAAGTCCGGCTGGCTTTATGACCTTCTACATTCTATTTATATTTATAGTATTGTTGCGTTTTTAGGTTTCCTTATTATCTTTCATTTTTTCTTTGTGGACCTCTTTTAGGCCTTTATCTGTATTTTTCTTTTATGTTAATGAATTGAATCTTTTTCTCAAAAAAAAAAAAAAAAAAAAAAAAAAAAAAACAGCGACCAAACAACCCCTTGGTAGATCTCTTTTGGAAAGATCTGAAGTTAGTTGGATTTCAATAATAGAGTTTATAACATATAACGAAAACAATTATAGAAGTGGACTTATATCTTCTATAAGTTAATTAGCTTACAAATTCCATTACTTTAAAAATTCTTTAAGTGATAATAGGTTATATGTACTAAAAAAAAAGATTAAACAACATATCCAAAGACAAACATAGAGAGTAATCATTCGACCCATGGGTTTAACATCTTTTAGTTTTCATGTTATGAGAGTGAGTGCAACTAAAGTATAGACATTATTAGTATACTTGATGATTTCTTTTAAAAAGTAGTCATGATATAAGTGTCATAATTTATATGAAATACTATAACATATATAAATAAAGATTATGAAAGTGCTATTCTAAAGGCAGTGTAATAATTTGCGGTGGTTTGTTTTTAGGTAAAAATTACTAAGGGGACTACGTGTTAAATTAAAGGGAGAAATACATATCCTTAAAGAATCCTAAGCTCCACTAAAAATATAACCTTTGAAGTAAAACCTAAGAGCCCCCAATTCCATCTATTATAATAAATCAATAAATAAAAACAAGCAAACCAGAAATAGCCCAAAGGATAGAGCCAGGCTCAGGTCAACAATCTGCAACCAACAAAATCTAACAAGACGAGCCACATCAACCAAAACCACTTTCAAAAATAAAAGACTACAACAAACAGAAGAAAAAAAGACCAGCAACCACAGAAATAACAGGCACTTCACAACCCATAAAAATAAAGAGAGAAGTCACCCAACCAATCAGTCTAATTCAAAAAATAGAGCAAGACAAAGGCACACAACCAACCAGGCCAAAGGACACCATCCCGCTACCCCATAGAAAGCAAAAGAAAACCCACCCAAGACACCCACACTCAATATAAGAAAGCAAAGAGAAACCACCAAATTACTTCTTCTTCGATTTCCTCCTCAGATGTTTCCCACCAGAATTAGAAAATACTTTTTGAACAATTCTATCCACCTTTAAACTATATAGCTCTTCAAAATCATCATCTAGACAATCCAATTCATCCCCAGCATCCCTACATGGTGAGGAGATGTGCTCATCCATCCAATCTAATTGTTCCTCACAAGTATTTGAGGATTTGGAAGCCAATTGACTTTCAATTCATCAGAAGAAGTAAACGCAATAGGGACATTTACAAAAGGCTCATTCCCATTTGGCTTAATACAAGCAATCGAGTCAACAAAGGAATAATTTAAAATAGGCTCAGTCACCTTATCAAGAGCACCATCAAGGGGCTAAATACCCAAATAAATGAAAAAAAATACCACTCTCAATTGGCACATTAGAAACCAAAACCCCCAAATGCCTAGAAGCATCATAGTCCATAGGTTTTGAGGAAGTAGAAGAACCACCTAAATTCAAAAGGGGGGAAGCAGTGGGGGTATCAATAAAGTTAGTCGTACATGCATCAAGTTTTAAAACTGAAAAATTACCCTCAATATTATCACTCGAATATGCCACAAGCAAACTAGAATATGACGCAACAAGTTCATCTAGAACCCCTTAAGAAAAAGGAACATTAGCCAAAAACCCATCAACCACAACATCAAAAGAAAAGCAACAAGAATCCACCACCACTAAAGCATCTTCCTACCGACCATCAATCCCAGCCACCACCACCACCACCACCCCAAAATCAGTAAAAACACCAAAAACACCCTCACAACCCCCATTAATAAGGTCTACATTAGTGAATGAAACATGACCCATACAAGGGGAAAAAATGTCTGATTTATATATCAACGACAACAACATCATCATTACCATATGAAACCACCATTTTCAAAATAGTCGTAGCATTGCCAATAGCATTCTCAACCACCAAAAAGGGATTAGAAGTAATAGTAGGAACAAACAGCGGGATAGAAGATTGGGTGCGACATTCACCCCTATTATGACCAATGCATTTACAAGACACATAAAAAGACAAAAATTCCTTAATTTCAACCTTCTCAATGTACCCTTAATTTTTAGAACCAAGTCAAACTTTGTCTGAATATTTTTTTGGTAATGTCAAGCTCAACTAACACGCGCAAGCGGTGGACGTGAGCCCACATAAGTGGCATTGTCTATTTTTAAGGGGCAACCAAACATAGGACCAAAAATGTAAAGGATCCTAGGAGAAAAGAAATGAGGACTTAGGTTACGAAAGGAAATACATATGGGAATTACAGGGCACTCAACACCAATGTTAAGAGAAGGGACCATTTGATTTATTTCATGGAACAATTATTAACAAAATAGGTTCTATGAAAAAAAACTCTATTATAATCCATATCATTCTTCAACTTTACCAAAACATGTGATGTATCGAGCAAAGTCACAGAGAACTCTATATTAAGCTTAAAGTTAAAAAAGAACTTGCGAATGGAGTCTAAATTAGGACGGTGAGATGGAAAAAAAAATCCAACCAACGCGAATTGAAACGGAGCAGCAAGCATCAAAATTTCTTCATCTGAAATCCATAAAGAAGGAATAATATAGAAAAAAGACAGTTTGAGCTAAGGAAAGACACCATAATAAGGAGAAACAACAAGGACCTCCATGAAAGAATGCGATTTCACATATCCCTCCAAAAAATTAGGATCACAAAGACGATTCATCATCATTCTGACCGCGAATGGCCAGATGTGGACGAATTGAAAAAGCCAAAAGAAAGGGCACAAAAAGCCGCAACAAGAAATGAGAAGAGCAAAATAAACTTCCGTGAGACCACTAGCAGGCAGCTGCAGAAGCTACCGGGAGGGAAATTGAGTGGGGAGGAAACCCTAGCAGGGGAAACTAAGCCATCTGGGGATGGCCAATATGACATTCCCACTAATAATAATATGCAGTGATGATAATAATAATAATAATAATAATATACAGTGATTGATGCATCAAAACAATCATATTAGGGTTCTTAAAAATGATCATTTCTCTTATATAATAATTATAAGTATAAAATGGGATATTTTGATAAGAAATATATTTTTAGATATATTTTTTTAATAAATAAAATATTAAATTTGTTTCTCCTATTTCAAATATTATGGAGCACAAAAAATCAAAAATATCCTCTCTCTTTATAATTAAATTTGCTGAAATTCAAAAAAGAAGATAAAAAAAGAAAGGTAGGAGATATCCGAAGGTACGAAAAGCATATTTAGTCGCTTATGAGTATCCTAAAAGCATGCGAGGCTGAATTAAAGATATTAGAATATTTTACTTTATTGGGAAAAAAAGCCACTTTCTACTTCTGGTTGTTAAATGCTAACCAAACGGTCCATACGAGCGAAGAAGTCTCACTTACCCACTACTTCTCTCGAGCAACAAATAAGACCCATAATCTTCTTTGTATTCAATATTTTATTTGTATTGGGCCACTCATGAGATTCACCATCCATCATACAGATTTAATACATAATATATATATTTTTGACAGTTAGGTGTTTCATTCGAGCGTGAGCAAGGATTTCACTCAATCAATGTGTCACATGCACAATCTCATAATATAATACACAGGTGCAGGACCAGCCATAATTTCAGAGGGGTAAACTTATAAGTACTTATTGGTGGATATGTCGGAGGTCCCTGGGCACTTAAGGGTTTCGCCCTGATAATACATTAATACTTCATAATAAAATACCATTTTTCTATAATATAGTAATTCATAAAAAATACTTTAGTTTATTATAAAAATCTTCACACTGTAAGGCCCGCATAATAAAAAAATTATTATGTGCGGAGGCCGAATGCTGTCCGGAGATCAATCAAAATGTGTCGCGTCATCCTTTTACTGTACCGCGACTCGATACTGCTCGGTACTAGTCGGTACCACGACATTCGGACGGAGAGTTGCGTCCGGCATCCACACAGTAATTTCTCCGCATAATGAGCCTCAATGGAATTATAATATAGGGCAATGTATACCATATTATCACTTATCTTTGAGTGTATTAATCTTATATTTCGCAGAGCCTGTTTAGGATAATTGCAACTTTTTGTAGATGTATTATAAATCTCTTGCGGGAAAAGTAACTTTTTTAAAAGCTATTGTAAAAAGTAGCTTCAAGCATTAAAAAGTTTTAAACAGAGAAAAAATATTAGTCAAACAAAAATTATAATTATGATTTAAAAAATTAAACATTACGAAATCTGTTTCGAATAAATATTTAATCTCACTATTTATCAGTATTCAATAGCATCATTAATGTGACTGTGAATATGATATTTTAAGAAAATAATAACAAAAATTTAATTTTATCATTTAAAAAAAAGTAAAAATATATTAATTATTGATAAATAGTCATAGAAATATAATTATTAATATCATTAATAAATTAGTGTATGTTAAAAAAGGCAAAATCCTAGCATTATTAAGCAAATAATGCAAGAAATTTGAATTAGAAAAATATATGATGATATATATATAACTGTTCATATAATATAATAAACAAAGTGGGACTTCGGGTTTCTACGGGGGAGACCATTCTTCTGCTGGGCTCCACACTATGCACACTCGAAGGCACAGCAAAATCTGACCATCCAATAGTGACCAGCATTATTATTTGACTGTTTACCCCACCCCCAGCCCCACCACCAATTATTTTCTCCTCTAACGTCACTAAATGTCCCCACTAACCAACCTGGGCCTGGCAAAAACTATTAGTTGTTGATTACCCAATAATCTCTCCTCAAATTTTATTAAGAGCCATTTTTGAATAGGCTTAATCCAACGGTCACTTCCTATCTCTTTGGATTCATGATGTCACCTATTCATTACAATAAAAAATAGTTAGAATTTTATTGTAAGAAAGAAAAAAAAGGACTAAAAATTAAAGAAAATTATTAATAAATAAAATATATTTTGTAGACATTAAATAAAAAAAAAACAATCAAATTCTTATTTTTCTTTAAAATAGAATTTTGTAGTGCCATTTTTTTTAAAAGAAATTGATTATTGAAATACAAATCATCATACATAAATAATTAATTTTTTAACTATTAATAAAAAATATATATAATCAGTTGTCCATTTGACTTTGTGATCTTATTTATTTATAAGGGGATTTACTTATATATCATAAAAGTTTTATAATTTTATATGTCTGATATATAAATTTTGATTTTTATTCATGCAATATTTTAATGTATAAATTATAATAAAATTTATATAAATATAAAAATGTATTTGCTATCAAATAAATTAATATTAATGATATTTTTAATATCATATTAATATTTGAATGTTTATATAAATAAATATAAATTTTGTATTTTAATATGAAAATTTATAAGAATTATATATTATATATCCTGTTATAAAAAAATTTATGACTTAAATTTCAAGCTCTTTGATCTAATTTTTCTGTCTTGTCAAACATTAAGATTTTTTTGCTTTGTAAGCCCTTTACAAAAACATTGCCCACCTCTCTCTCTCATAAAAATTATTAGGTCCGGATATCGGATCTAAAAATAGGTCCGGATAAAAAAAAAAAAAAAAGGTCCAGATATTCAATTAAAATTTGACACGTGGACTATGCTTTGACTGCAATTTTTTACTGTGCTTGACTTAAAATTTTATAAACATATGTACATTTCACATATCAATATTTTATTGGACTCTGGACGTCCGATTTGATCCGAACCTAATAATTTTCCCTCTCTAAGGTGAGTACCCGCTCAGCTTAACTCTTCTATAAATAAGAGCACCCGATTAAGAAGAGTTTACACAGCCCACCACGAAAGATATCTTAATTTCCAAAAGAAACCACTAAGCTCAAGCCATGGAAGCCGAGCTCTCAATAGATTGGAAAGGCCGCCCCTGCAAACCAAACAAGCATGGAGGCATGCGTGCTGCTGTCTTTGTTCTAGGTTCCTCTTCTCTCTCTCTCTCTCTCTTTCTATATTTTCCTTGAAAGGAGATTTTAATGAAACTTTAGCTTTGTTATCTTATGATTTTGGTCTGGATTTCTCTATAATTTTTACTTGTTTGTAGGCATTCAAGCATTTGAAATCATGGCTATAGCTGCTGTGGGAAATAATCTCATAACTTATGTGTTCGACGATATGCACTTCCCACTCTCGAAGGCAGCAAATATTGTCACTAACTTCATCGGCACAGTGTTTATCCTTTCGCTGCTCGGTGGTTTTCTTTCTGATTCTTATTTAGGCAGCTTCTGGACCATGCTCATATTTGGATTTATTGAGCTTTCTGTAAGTTTATTTCATCAAATCTGTTGTTTTTGAAGAAAGCAGATATCTTTCTAGTGCCCATAAATTTAATACATTTTCAAAAAAAAAAAAAATAATAATAATAATAATACTGGCTTGGGCACCACCTTACCATGTATAATGTTTTTGTAATTTTTAAAATAATTTATTACATAAATTTGAGTGTTGAGAATATTTTAAATATATTTATACGGGAAGCATTGTTTTTTTTAGTGTAATAAAATAATATTTTTTTAATATAAGATACTTATTTTAATGATAAATTAATATAATATAATATTATATATATATGATATAATTGAGGAAGGAAATAGTTTCTACCATAATCAATATTTTTGCCTTGACAAATATACCTTATGTACTAAAGAGGTTTCTTATAATTTCAAAATTACAAAAATGGAAACAGGAGAGAGCTACTTTCCTTTTCCTTTCTCTCTAGACTTTGTAAAAAATGAAGGGAAGTACTCATACTACCTCACTCTCCAAGTATATTTCCATTCAGATTTAATTTATTACATAGCTCACCTTGGCCTATTGGTTGAGAGCTTATGCTTCAACTAAGAAGTCATGGGTTCGAGTCTTTGTGTATGCATGGTGTGTGTGAGTTTGCCTTACTTGGCCTAAATGTCCAAAAAAAAAAATGATTTAATTTATTGATGAATTTAACTGGCTTAGTTTCTATTAGCTCCTCTCCCAAATTTTAATAAACTTTAACTTTATTAAAAGTGCTTATCTCACTGGAGAATAAACTTTTTTTTTTTTTTGCTAACATGTTTTGGCATGTCTGTCAGGGCTTTATTCTACTCTCTGTGCAAGCACATCTTCCTCAATTGAGGCCACCCAAATGCAAAATGATGTCAAAAGAGGATCAGTGTATTGAGGCAAAAGGCTTCAAGGCTACAATCTTTTTTGTGGCTCTTTACCTTGTGGCTCTAGGGAGTGGCTGCTTAAAACCCAACATGATTTCTCATGGAGCTGATCAATTCATGAAGGAAGATCCCAAACAATCCAAAAAGCTTTCAACTTACTTCAACTCTGCCTATTTCAGCTTCTGCGTTGGCGAGCTCTTCGCGCTTACCGTTCTAGTTTGGGTTCAAACAAGATCAGGGATGGATATCGGCTTCCTCATCTCCTCGGTGGCCATGGCAATGGGACTCTTAAGCTTGATCTTTGGAATGGTCTTTTATAGGAACAGGCCTCCTCAAGGAAGCATCTTTACTCCAATAGCAAGGGTACCATACTTAACTTAGTTTTATACTTAATTATCATATGTTTTTTATATGATTTTTGTATAAACCATAACTGTGATATGTCAATTTTATGAAAGTTAAAGCAGCTAAAAAAGCAGAATAAATATCCAACCAAACTAAATTCTTTTTTGTTAGTGGAACTTGTTATCATTTCTCTTGTCAAGGGTTCCAAATGATGGAGTTAGTGATTTGGTATCTAGAATACTTCAACCCTTTTGGAAACATTATAACTCCATTTCCCTCTGCATTTGCAGGACAATAAAGTAGACTACTTTGTTGTTTGTTCACTGGCCACCTAACCCCCAAGTTTATTCTCTAACTTGATCATCTCAAAAGTAAAATCAGAATTACATTAAAAAAATATAGCATAAAGGTTCTCAAAACCATTTAGATGATTCCAGAAGGTTGAGAAAACAGATATTTGCATGTAATTTTTGTTCAGGATTGGAAGTGATGGTGAAGTTTAGGGTTCCTAAAGTAAATGGCAAGTGGAATTTTAGCTAAGGATTGATACCATGTGCATGCTAGAAACTAGGAGCTAGGAAAGCCACTCCTTAGGTTTTCAATTTGTTGAGATTTGGGTGATCTCTTGACCCACTTAACAATATTGGAGTCATATCAAGGTCTTATTGAAAGACATTGTTGGTATCTTTTGTGTTAGGCCATCCTCAACATAGTTGTGAATTATCATGATTGATCATTTTTTTTAATAGCTCACTTCACAATGATATGCTTGATGAATTTCTAAAATAGTTTTTTTTTTCTAAGGAAAAAGTTTATGCATATGCATTTATTGTATTTTTTAGCTGAAATAAAAAAGAAGACTTGTGAATCTTAACTTAATCAGACTAAGAGAAGCTTGAACTATCATTAAATCGCCCGTTGCCTCAAATGCATGCTCATTTAGAAAGAAAGAAAAAAAAAAACATAGGATAAATTTATTAATACTTGATACGCCAACAAAAATCAGCTTGGTTGAGCGCGAATCTCGAGGCATATTCAAGTTGACAACTTTCAAAATTAAATTCGGGATCATAAGAAATCCAATTTCGACAAACTTATAATCAAATTGAATGTCTCAGCGAGATGAGTCCAATGACATTGAAATCAGTTAAATCAGAGTTCAAATGAGTTTAAATCAATAGCTTTAAACATATTTGGGAGCTCCAAAGTATTAATTAAATGACCAAATGATATCCAAATATGTCATGCTTATAATTCAATTGAGCAGTTCGACGAGTCAAATCCAACAAGTCCAAGATCACTTAATTTTGACATCATTAAGGCACTTGAATATTTAATAAATGTTCCATGATCGAGGGAATCAGTTTAGGTCGTCTGATCAAGCACTCCAAATTTACCCTGGATATTTTTCATATTTATTGAGCATGTTATGATTTTTTGAGGCTTAATTCTTAGGCTAGAGATTCAAGAGAGCTTTGAGGCTTGAACAAATCTCCTAGCTCCACCCTGGCACCACTGCTGACGAATCCTTGCCACCAAGCTGTCGTTGCTAGACATTTGTCTTTCAGCTCCATCCAAGCCTTCATCCGACCATTATCACCCATCGAATACAGCCCCTTCGAACTCTATCACCCATTGACTACAATCCCTTTGACCTCGATCACCAAACAATGATCCCCTCGACCTCAATCGCTCGCCTAAGGTCCCTTTGACCTTTGTTGCTCGACTAATGTCCCTCCGGCTTGAATCTTACGAGATTTTTGTAAAGCTATTTTTTAGTATAAAAATCTCGTAAAAAAAGAAAAAAGTAATTATCAAAAGCTACCCGTATGTAGATTGGGCTGAGATTTCTCTGGGTGTAGAAAAAATAGGTTAAAATATAGAGTATTATATTTCTCTATATGCATGAAATATTATTGGGTGACAACTTGATCTGAAGTAAAAAAGATAGCAGTTAAATCACCTTTCTGTTGCTTGACTCAAAGATAAAAGTTTATAATAATATAACTCATACATTATAATTATTATCTTCTACAATCCGTTGAAATTTTCAAATAATTTAAATAAATGTATTTAGTTTTTAGATAATTACTTATATATATATAAAGTCTTTCTTTCAGTTGAATTCATTCTGACTATATATTTCTATATAAATTCTTTCATATGCATTTAGATATCAAGCTAGATAAGAGTATTAATTGGGTTGAGCCAGGAGGGTCACGGTCTGGGGGATCCGGGTCACATGCTCTGCTCGGGCAGTTGAGCCCAGCTGGCTGGGCGGGCGGAGGACGCCTTCAGTGGGTCACGATTGGGGATTAGGTTTTTTTTTTTTTTTTTCATTTTTCATTTTTTTTTTATATTTCCAGCGTAGTTTATATCCACCGGAAATATTTCCGGCGGATATTTCGCCGGCAATTTTTCTGGCAGATAGTTTTACACCGATAACACTTTTCTGACTCGTGTTTTATATATCGGCGTAAATATTTCCGCCGGAAATCCGTCGGAAATGCTAATTTTCAGCGGATTTTTGTTATTTTCCGACAAAAAATAGGCACCGGAAATTGATGTTTTTCCTGTAGTGTCTACTCAATTTTCAATTTATATTTTCATTCCAATTTTAAAAATAAAAATTTAGATATCACCCAAAACATTAGTTGAAGGTTTAGAGACTTTAGTTATAATTTCAACAACCTTATGTACGGGAAAGGATTGGGATAGCTAAGTTGGTAGATCAAAGGAGAGAGAAATCTTATGTCACCAATTAATTCAAACTGAGAGATGACATGTGAATAATGTATTAGATAGAAATTTATACCTCATACAAATGAAGTTAATTCATTGAGACGGATTGGGATATATATTCTTTACTTTTATGCATCATTTAATTAAAACAACCCTGTGCTTTGTACCCAATTAAGCACCCAGCTTTGTATACCTAAGTGTCTTGATCCTGTGTTCCGAAGAGCCACAGTGTTGTGTAGTGTTACAGCGCAGGAGGTTTGAGCGCCTGAGCATCATCATGACAGAGGCTTGAGCGCCGCAACTCTCCAAATTAATGGCCTCACAGTGCTGTAAGACGGACTAGATAATTTTTCTTTCTCGTTTTTCTCAAGGTTGGCATCCCTTGATGTTATTAATTAACTAATCTTTCTCTTTTGTTTTGAATGAGAGAACAGTGTAAGTGAAAAGAGAAGCAAAGAGAGATTGAGAGAGATGAGAGACATGTACTTATTTCTTCTAATTTTTATAGTAGATTTCTTGGTGTGGTGTGGCTCTATGATTTTTTTCCTGATTCCGGATTTTTCTGCATTAAATCCTGTTATCTTTTACATTTTGCTGCTTTTCTATTTTTTTTTGTTTGTTTTGTTGCGGTGTTTACTTCCATACCCAACAGAATAAATGGTTAATGATGATAATGATAAAACTAGATGAAAATTTTAAATTGTAGCGTCAAATAAAAAATGCAAGATTTACTTCAAAATTATTTTGAGGATATATAGAAAATAAGAACGATTAGAACATGAACAACGAAGGCTTAAAACTTTGTTGCTATCACCACTACTACCTAGATGAACTCAATTTACCACACTTGGATCACAAAAACAGTAGAACAATGATGCAAAAAACAAGATCATGCAGAACATTGGGTCAAAGTTGCCAAAACATGGTGTCCAACTGCAAAATAATACTAATTGGAAACTACATCGATCGTTGAGGATTTATATGAACTTATGATCCAAAAAAACAAAGAGAACTATCTCCTCTTAAATAGAATGACAGAAGAAGAAGAAGAAGTTGAAATATTTGAAGGAGTTTTTATGCACTAATAACTTGGCTTATCATCTCAAAATAATCTCAAAGGTATATATAGGTTCAATTTTATTTATAGGTACAAAATAACTTCATAAATTTAGCTAAGGGCTATAATTTAAAATTTGAATTAAATCTTGGTATTCTCATGACTCTTTACATGCTTCATAAATAATGATGGATCGCGCATTTCTAAAATTATTTTTATATTTGGAATTGGAACTCATAAAATCCAATGCAATTCTTATAATTTGAAAAAAATATGTTAATATGGATGGAATGGAAGCCAATGAAAGATTGAGTTTTTTTTTTTTTTTTTTAAATTGAAAGGGTGGAATTGTAAATTTATGAAACTTCACTCTACTTTTTAAAGAAATTTTTGTGCTTAAAACTTGCTTCAAAAAATAATAAGAAAGCTGTCCCTAACGAAATTTTATTCTAAAGCATGACTTTTAATTTATTATGTAAATATCATGCAATTCATATTTTAGACTTAATTTTACTTTATCATGGTTAATTTATATTTCTAATTTTTTATTTATTAACATTCTTGTTGAAATTAATTATGATAATGGATAGTTAACTTGATCTTATGAGAAGCAAACTTCATATATAATTGGTATTATACACTAGTTGTCCATATGTTTTATATTTAACCTTATCATGTATATGCTAACTAATAATATTTTTCTATGATTGCCTAATTCTTTATATATTTAAGAATATTTTATTTCAACTTTTAGAACCTATCGTAACTTTATTTTATTTAGTATCTTATATTAGTCTTCTGCATGATTTATACATGTAAACTTACTGTTTTAGTCTTTCTTTGTGCTCAAATCTGGATTATTTTATAAAGTTAGTGAACGTAATTAGAATTTTAATTTTAGAGACTAGGTTTTATTTGGCACAGTTTTTTTAATGCGTTTTTAAACCAACTTTTTAGTTAAAAAAATTTGTGAATTAAAAATTTTTATGGAGAAAATTATTTTAGATAGCAATGAGAAAGCTGCCCCAAATGAAGCATGCTTTCTAAAGTAGCTTTTTAATAAATAAATTTATATTTTAATAATTGGGTCAGGGTCAGATTCAAAATTATGTCGGGTTCGGGTTAATCAGCCAAGCTAATTTTGTCCTGAAATGACCCGCTTAAATTATTTTCTTCTTAATTTCTTTATTTGTTTATATGGTTTTCTTATTTTTTATTAATTAACCTAAATTCTAGTGTTGAAATATTATAGTTTTTCTAAAATCAAAACGGATTATCGAGGCAGTTTTGGTTCATTTGGATTACGAGCAGGTCAAATTCGAGTTCACATTTTAACCCGTTTGTTAAATTAGTCGAGTTTGAGTTGTCCGAATTTGGATCAAGTCAATTTCAAGCTAGACCTGATCCTACCCGTTAACCTATTTTGACATCTCTACATCACACCACTGTCCAAAAAAAAGCCCATTCTCTTTGATTTTATTTATGATGTTAATTTTTATTCTAAAGATTTCATCTCCAATGCTAATAATGAGTTCACTTCTCCATCACAAGAGATGTTTACCTTTGTTTTTATCATTTTGTGCTTAAATTTTACACTCTATACATACAAAAAAATAAAATAAATAAATAAAAAATCATCAAGTAGCGTTAGGCTTGAAAGCATTTATTTGCCATATTATAATTCCTTGGCTCTTAGTCAACCAAGTCACCCTTTCACTTACTTTTTGTTTTATAATTATAATTAGGATTAGGATTATCAAAGTGGAGTAAAAAAAGTCTTCCAAATAGAAATAAATGCACATTCTTTACCGACCATATAAATGCTTTCCAATTTGCTTTCACTCAATTAAAAACAATTATCGCCCTTAAAAATGATTAGTGGCAAAACATGATTTACTTAATACTAATAGCTTCGGTTTCAATATTGTAATTTATGTCTCAGTCTCTCTCCTTTTTTTACTTCTTTTGTGGAGAGAGTGGGCCCACCGCACGACTGAATTGTCGACGTGGCACGCGGCAGGCAAATATCTGACGTGTCACTTTATCGACCAATATATGGCTGATTGGAGTGATTTGATCTGTCTAATAGAGGAACTTTTATTTGGTCCGGTGCAAGGACCTAGAGGAAGGTTCGGTTTTGCCTAAAAAAGTGCAAATACCGAGTTTTTTGAAAAAATACCGAGTTTTTCAAAAAACTCGGTATTTGCACTTTTTGACCTATTTTTGCCTAAAATCGAACCTTCCTCTACATCCAGTGAAAGGACCTAATAATTGCTCCTAATAGAGATAGGCTATTGCTTAAGTTTCAACCAATCTTTTCTTTGAGGGATATTTTATTATTGAAGATTCGAGAAATATTGAACAGTCTTGAGGGCATATATGTAATTTGACACATGCGCGTCTACGAGAATTAAGCACGTGTTGGATAAGCGAAATTGTGTTTCATTTTTTGGGTTGCATGTATACAATAGAATTTACATTTTTAAAAATTTATATTTTTTATATAAAATTTTAAGGTAATAAATAATATAATAATGATGAAATAATATAATGTATACGATAAAAAATAAATAGAGCAACTTTATTAAATATAGATTATATAAAAGTAATATTTTTAATAGTTTTAAATTTGAAGACTTTTAATATTTAAATTACTAATCTATTTTCTATAGCCATAAGCTACATTTAGCTGTTTGTAACTTATAATTTCAACATTATCACCTATTCATTGTCATTTAGTATTCAGAAATTATGTGAATGAAATAAGAACAGAATGTATCTAGTCATGATAATTCACCAAGGGGCAGTTTGATTTGCTGCATTTAGGATGTAGATTAATTCAAATGTAGAGGTTTTCAAAATTTATGTGTTTAGTTAGATGAAAAATAAATCCAAAGTAAAGTAAAATAAATGCATTGTATTCCATTCTTTAGTTCACTTTTGGTGTATTTGAATTTTTTAGACTTGGGTGATTTTCAAATACACCGCAAACTCAAACCTCTTGCCAGCCACCTCCGCCCACAAGCAGCCACCGCGTCCGCCGTCGCAGTCCGCCATCATATGCCACCATTGTCGGCCGACCAACTACCATCGCCAACCACCACTGCTAGTCGTCGCTATCTACCATCACCATCGGCCACCGCCTCCGACCACCACCATTGATTGTTGCTACCGAGTGCCGGCTGCCGTCACCGGCCACCACCGTTGATTGCCAACTTTGACCACCACCCCCTCCGGTCAGTCACCACCTCTGGCCACCATCGCCGCCGGCTCTAGCAATCGCTATTCACTTTACATTACAATCACTTTACTTCAAACCAAACATAAAAAAAAAAAAGTAACGTCACCCTAAATCTTTTACAATCTTTCAAACAACTCTAAAATATTCCTTTTACACTACATTTCTTTTTGAGGCAATCAAACATCCCCTTAAGTTTTTTGAAATTAAACCAAACATTTCGAACTGCATGAGAGAAATCCTTAAGAAATAAATATGATAACAATATGATAAAATTCAAATTATTATTCAAAATGAGATTAACCAATCCCCTGTCATCTTTCTAACATGTTTTTAAATCAAATAATCACACGATTTGATACATAAAAAATTGATTCAACCTACAAAATATAAGAAACAAAATAAAAACTACTTCATGATTCAAGCTAACAAGCAGGAGCACCAAATCACCATCAATGATAAGGACAAATAGCCGGCGAAGAAGAGTAGCCACAGAGAGTGAGATTATGATGGGAGTCACAAGTGAATGAGAAAGCATGGGATTTTGAGGGATAAGATTAGGTAAAAGCACATGAATTCTATAATTTTTTTTTTTAAATCCTAGCCTTTAGATTTAAAATCATTGGTGATTTTTAGTTCAAATTGTGAACCGGACAAATCTATAAATCAAAATTGATGATCAGTGCACCGGTTCAACCGTCTGTTCCTATCTATTCGACCAGGATCCATATGAAAATGATTTAATAGCCAAATCGAATGTACCATATGACCACTTCATGGTTGAATTGATCAGATCAGACTATTCGATCCAATTTTTTATTCCTTGGGTATATCAGCATTTCAACTTGATAAAGTTATATATATATATAATAGGTTATAAATAAAATTCATTCAAAAAATATTTCTAATTGATCAAATATTATAATAATTTTATCTAATGAAAATTTTCAAACCATATTTGAGTTCATTAGATAAAATTAGTATATTCTTTGATCAGAGAACTTAAATCTCTTTGCTAAATACAATAGTGAATCAAGTTGATCACCCTCCAAATACCTTGTCTAAACGGTTAAGTTGTAAGATACTTATGAGCCTCTCTCATATTAAAGTAAGCTAAAATTTATGAGGAACTCACAAATGAAATTGTAACACCCTTCAAATATCAAATAATCTAAACTTTGAAACATAAATTAATAGCGAGATGAGAATAAAATAGAGCCCAAAATGCATCAATATTTTTTATTTCAAGTACCACTTGGATATGCCAAAATATCATCTACCACGTATATCCTAACCTTTATGGTTTCTTTTGAGGATTGCATTGAGTTAATATGTGATATGGATTGTGATATTGAAGATCATCCTTACACCATTCAAATTCCCTCCACTCATATACTCTTAAGGCATTGAAAGTGATTCCAATTAGACCTAGTCATGAGTCACTGAATTAATCATGTATTATGTCTCTAAGCCAATTTAGTGTAATTCTATGAGTTTAGGTATTGAACACCAGTTCTCATGTTGAAATACCTTTGAAGCACTAACAACCATACAAATTTCATTGAAGTAATTCAATTTAGGTAAAGATTAATGAGCCTCGTCAAAAGAAAGTGAGTATTCTAAGATATGCATGTCTTGTTCATTCTATTTATGATATCTAACAAGAGATAATTCATGACTGTTGAGGAGCCATCTTTGATGATGTGGTCATAGTGGATTTAACAATTCAGCCCAGATTGAAATAATCATCAGATTTTGATCGGATTAACCACCCATTCTCAATCATTGCCCAAATCTAAAGTTCAACGTAAACAATTTCTTAATACGGGGTATAATATTATCCTTAATTGAGGATATTCTCTAGCATAATATCTAAGATACATTTAATATTAGGGCTAGCCTATTCCCATGGAAACCCCTATAGATCTAACATGAATCGATCCCAGGCAATCCACATTATTGCCTAGAGCAAATTTCTTAAATAAGTTAAATAGTATACCTAACAAACTCTATGCTACTATTTGAAAATATCTATCTTGAACTAGAAAAGAGACTGGAGGAAACTTGACTACTGCACAAGCACATGAATGCCCTTCAAAGCCCACACTCCAAAAGCTAGCTTTTGCATTACCAAACATTATTTAATTTCATTCACCCCTTAATGTTTATAAAATCTTTGTACATAACCTAGTAAGAAAGAACTATAGTTATTTTGATTTTTTTTTTGGTTCATCAAAGAATTTTTTTTTATATTTTTTATTGTTTGATTTTCATTCACAAAGATCATGAAACATTCTTTATATAATATGAATAAAAATTCTGTTTTATGATATATAAAAGCAAAGCATACCATTTTAATTTCAATGAAGAATAAAATAAAAAATCATTTCTATGGCATTTTTTATTTTAATAAATTTCATATATTTATAGCAATATTCTCAATAATGTTAGTCAATGTAAAACAAATATGGAATTTGTTCTATTTGAAGGATGCTTAACTATACATAAAATAGGGACTATGATTATTACTATATTAATTAAAAAAAGAAATAAAAATAAATTATGATATATTTATAAATAAATATAAATAAAGAAACTATAATATTGTATATTAGCAAATCAGATTATTAATAATAAATTTTCATCACGAAAATTAAAAAAAAAATGTGACAAGAAAACAATAGCCAAAGAAAAATATGATTGTAATTTGAAAAATAAAGCTATGAAAATTTTTTCCCAAATAGACCATTAGCGACACTTAAATGCTTGTTTCAAATTAATTTTAATTTTGAATGAAGCTGAAATTATTTTATAATTATTATTAGTTGAATCATTAGTCTTATTCTAATTAGCTTCAAAAAATAAATTTCAGCTTGATTAGTGGTACATAGATAAATTTTAAATTTTCATAAATAATTTGATTATTAATCAGATGAATCACAACTTACATAGCTAATAATTTTAATAAAGATAATTATAATTTAAAACTATAAAATCATTTAAATGGCTTGGAAGTATGGGCGGGCCTGTGAGCAATTGTCAATCTTGAATTTATTTTTTCTTTAATTGAATATGCATTTTAACTATTTTGTCTATCCTAATTAAATAAATGTATTTATCCAAAATTCTAAGAAAAAAAATTCTTTTTTATTTCAGCCCTAAAGTTATGCAGGCCCTAATTCTATTTAACTCACACTAGTTTTGATTATGAGGTGGATGTTGACATTATTGTTAATTTATATGATAAGGTACGTGTTCTGGATCTTGTGTGCAATAATTCTCTTAGTCCTTGTGTGCCCCCTTCAATCCAAGGGGTTGTTGTGGGCATAAATTATGATGTTGCGAATGATTTGGCTTTGGTTCCGGCTTGTGATCAACAATTTGATGCTTACCCTGTCATGGGTGAGAAGGTTTCTTTGGAAAATGTTTCTTGTCAAGTGAATTTAGTCGATGGTGGTTCTCCTTTCTCTGAAATGGTCGTGCCGCCTAATATTTCCATTGAGAATGATAATGCGGTCCTTATCGATGTGCCTATCTCTATTATTGATAATGATGCCTTGAATGCCCGTCCGGCTTTAAATCCGAAAGTTGAGTGGCTGGAGGATTGTTCCTCTTTGGAAGGTCGGGCTGATGCTTCCTTCTATTTCTAGATTTGGGTTTAAATCTTGGTGCATTGCAATGACGGCATACAATTTCTACGATATTTTCTTTAAAGTATAACATGCATCCATTCTTACAACAATCTATCTTTATGTATGTCAAACCAAGTTTGGAAACTAACTTCTTTGTCCGATATAGATCTGTAGGAATTAAATTATCTGTCGAATTGATTTCCTTAAGCATCCCAATGAATTGATTAAAACATTCACGAGCAACATTATATTCAGCCTTGATGCTTAACATCTTCACAGCAACAGATAATTCTGAGTGAGTCGTGCACCCTTTCCAGATTGGTTGCTGGGCAGCATGCAATAAATCATAAAAGTTTTGTGCCTCCGTATTCGGTAACTCTTCTCTATTTTGTTCAGTTTGAATTCCAGTTGCATCATGAACTAATTCCTCAAGATTTGGACGGATGTTTTCAGCCTCAGCAACATTACTACTTGTAGAAGGACCGCATTGATAATTAAATTGTGGCTCATACTCACCATGAGAAGTCCAATACCAATATCGTGGCATGAATCCTCTGCGATACAAATCAACAGTTACATCATCTGGTTCTAGGTGCACTAGATTTTTGTGTTTAGAACATGGACATCGAAACTTTCCTTCTGATATAAAGTTGGGCAGCTGTTTCGCTTGCTGAATGAAAAAGTTCACCCATTGATGAATTCATCTGTTAATGTCTTCCGACCTTGAGATAATCGGTTATACATCCAACTTCTTTGATTTCTAATATCCATAACCTATATATAAGAGTAAAAAAGTAATGGATTTATATATATATATATCTAATTAGTAGATCCAAGATATTTAAAACGTGTTACACTTATTAATGACTTGATCGCTCAAAGTCACAATCCCCTCACTAGGTCTACTAACTACTAAAGCAAAAAGATATGGAGTAATGTTGATCTCCATAATCCAAGTTTACCTTCAACTCCCTCTCTAGTCTTATCAACAAGAACAATATCATCAACAAAAAGCATGCACCAAGGTACATCCTCTAGCAAATGTCTAGTGCTAACAACCATGACTAAAGCACAAAAAAAGATATGGAGTAATGTTGATCTTCATAATCCAAGTTTACCTTCAACTCCCTCTCTAGTCTTATCAACAAGAACAATATTATCAAGAAAAAGCATGCACCAAGGTACATCCTTTAGCAAATGTCTAGTGATAACAACCATGACTAAAGCAAAAAGATATGGACTTAAGGCTAATCCTATATGTAATCCAATCGAAATAGGAAAAAAAATGAAAACAAATACCTTCGGTCGTTCTACGACACTCCTCGGCGGCGCGCGACTAGGAATGAGAGAGGCGGCGCGCGAGTAGGAATGAGAGAGGCTCGACGAAGTCCAGTGAACGTCGACGGCGAAGTCCGGTGACCGTCGGCGACGTCTAACCACGGCGAGCGACGAACGGCGACGGGCGAAGCCACGGCGAGCGACGAACGGCGACGGAGGGCGACGGGCGAAGCAGTCGAAGTGAGAGAATGGAAGGAAACGAATGACGGCCAGAGGGGTTCGGTTTCGAGAAATAGGGCCTTTACCGGCGGAAGTTCCGACGGTGTCGACGCTAGTGACGCCGGTATCATTTCCGACGCATTATACGTCGGTAATATTTCATTGAGTTTAAATACGCCGGCGCAATGTCCGCCGGTACCGTACGCCGGAAATGTTCCGCCGTAACGTGCGACGGAAACGGTTCAGGCATTCATATACCGTCGGATTGGCCGGCGGAACCGGCGTCGGTAAATTTACGGCGTATTTTACGTCGGAAATGTCGACGCAAGATTTTCGTCGAACAAGTCCGCCGTTGCCTGCGCCGTTATTACCAGCGCACAATTTTCCGCCGGAAAATCCGACGGTAATCGCGTGTTTTCCCGTAGTGATGGGGATGAAATGTTTGAGTCTATAGATGAATTTCAAGATTTATTTGGTTTGAATGTGGCTCGTATGAGGATGATGCCCTTTCCACTGGGGGCTCTAAGCAATGTAGGCGGAAAAAACAAAAAGAAATCGAAAAAGAAGTAGACTCTTTTGCTATCTCAGGTTCTTGGTTCTGCGGTTTTCGTGGCCCTTCCGTGGGGTTTCAGAGGCTGAGGTTGGTTAGTTGCTTGGTGTGTTGCTTCTGCCTTTGAGTTGGTGGCTGGTTGTTTTAAGTGCCATCGCTTGGTTGGATCATCAGACTATGATGAGGTAGTTTCACTGCTTGCCCCTCTGGATGGTCTAGGCTTGTTTTTGCAACTTTGGCGGCGGTTCTCTTCATTCTAGTTCTGATGCGGGTGTTTATGCCACCAATGGATGGTCATTGCCTGGCAACTGAGTGGCGCTGCTAAGTCCAACTTGCTTCTTGGCCTTCTTTTTTCTATTGTTGTATTTAGGCTTTTTTCTGGTTGCCTTGTATTTTATCATTTTTCCTTCATTGTTCTCGTTTGACCTTTTCTGTAATTTTCTTTTAGGTTAATGATTGCATTATATATATAAAAAAGCTAGTTCTGCCCTTGCTAGAAAGACCATATTCAAGGATTACAGAACACATCTTACATGTATTAAATGATTTTATTTAATAAAATACATACCAAAATTAGTGATTTAACACTGTGATTTCTAGTTGTTAATATAAAACCATAGATCCAAAACCCCATAAAAATGAGTGGAGAATGATAGTTCTCTTTTATGGAGGAGAATATTTCATCTCTCTCTCCCTCCCTCAAGTTGATTTTTTTAAAGTCAATTTGAATTTTTTTTAACGTTGAAATCAATTTTTTATTACTGATGAGCACTTAATGTACTGTGCCGAATATTTTTTTTCTTCGCAAATAGCTAGAAATGGTCACATTCCATTACTTCTCGTAGTGCATTCGCTAAATAAGTCAAAATCTTCTTGTGACGTCTACCTTCATCCATCTCAACGAAGGCAAGCATTTGCTAGTGACAATGCACAGAACAACTCAAGACTCTGCACTTTCAGCAAACTTTACATGTTGTTGCAAAGTCTATGTTTACCATACACCTAATGAAGCATATATCCATTGTATATAATATTCATTAGGTAAAATCTACCCATGATGCCGACTCCAATATTTTCCTTTAAAAGATCTCAAGAATCACCAATGATTCCATCCTCTTACCGACGTTGCTTCTCGTCAATGAACTTCTATTAAGACTTTTGAAATTGTCAAGTGGGAGATGCACATAGCAAATTGATGCGTGTAATGGGGAAAACAGTAACGGTTCTCACAATCCTATAATCAGCTCATTTTTAATGTATTTTTAGGGCGCAATATATGTTCATGGAATTGTTTGTAGTTTAGGAGAAGATGTTGGAGTAAGAATTTATTATTTATGATATATGTAACATATATATAATTTAAGAATTATCTGTTAGTTTTGCTTGAATTTGATTGTGTTGATCAATTGAATTGTATTGGTGCAACAGACCTTAACTCATTTGTCGTGTTCGCTAGGGGGAGCGGGGGGATTCCTCGCCTTGCTTGGGTTCAGCGGTTTTGCATTTGATTTTTTTTTTTCCGTATAATGCCCCAGTGTTTTGTACCCAAGTGCCCCAGTGTTGTGTTCCCAGTACTCGGACGTTGCATAGTTTGTTGGAAGAAACAACAGAGAGCGAAGCACCACAACTCTATGTAGGGCCTTGCATAGCTAGCGTTGCGGGTTTGAGCACCGTAACATCTTCAGATGAATCAAGATCAGAGGTTTAAGCGTCACAACGCTTCAATGCTGTCTGAACAGTTTTCTTTCTTATTTTTCTCAAGGGTGGCATCCCTTGGTGGTATATAGAGACTTTTCCCTTTTGCTTAGAGTGTGAGAACGGTGTAAGAAAAAAGAGAAGGAGAGAATAAGATAAAAGAGCTAGATCTATATTTTTTTTCTCCTATTTTACATAGTTGATTTCTTGGTGTGCCTTTAGCGTTTCGCTACTTTTACTTTCTTGTTCTTTATATTGTGTGGTTTACTTTCTTCCATCCCCAACATTATCTTATATCAAAGCGCAATAATAGTCAATAAAACTTTTAGTATATGAAAAACATATAAAAAAAATTGCATAAATATACTCTAATAATGTATTTTGGGTCATGATGAAATTTCATATGATATCACGAACTATATTAATTTTGACCTAAACTCACAGGCTTAAAAAGGCCTATTATAACCCGAACGTATCGTATACACTTACATAATTTGTAATTTGAAATTGATTATAACACAAAAATATGCATTAAATCATAATTTTAACAAAAGAAAAACATCAATCATATATGATAATTAATCATTATCATATTGCATTTCATCTTCCCTAACCATACACCACCCCCTAAATAATTTTCAACTTATTAAAAAAAAATTTATAACAAACATACTAATTAATTAATGAGGAAAGCAGCAAGCCTAGCATGAATCATGCAATCTAGTGGCCTACGTTGAAATGCAAGTCACATATATAAGACTTGTCCGGAAGAATTAGGTGCCCAAATAAGTTGATAATAAAGAAGGATATTGGTACGACTAATCCATGACAAAAATATTTTAGTTGTGGGAGTTTCTTTTGAGCCATAGATGTCAAATTTGGCTCCAACTCTGAATATTTCTTTAGCAAGTGGATTAATATGGTCCCTTTACCACTTTAATGAAGCATGTGATAGTACTCAAAAGGCAAGCTTGTTGCCGACAAGCTTCCATTGGACCTTGTTCCTTTCTTCTAATTTGATTCTAATTGGCCATAAAATCTATTGATTTAGTGGCAATTATATTTTGGGGTCTAAATTAAGAAGGAATTGAGGAATGTGTGATTTATTCTTCTTTTAAGAGTTATGGTCATAGATTGAAGGATGATGGAGATGGCGTTCCTAGGTTATGTTCTGAAGATTTGGATTCGGTCATCCAACTGGCTTTATTGTTGGATGATGACTCATGAATGGATTGATTGATTCGATTGATTTAACTGAATTTGTGAAATATATCGATCGAAGAAATAGCATCTATTCACACTGGGTCTGAATGGATTGAAAAATTGATGGTTTTTTATTAAATTTGTACGATTTGATCGATGTAGTTCTAGATTCAAAGTATATTACATATTCATTAATAAAAAATGTATTAAATGAAATAAATTATTATGTCATAGTATTTAACAAAAATAAATGATCAATTATAGTTACACAATTTGATTCTAAGATGGAAAACCTAAAATCTTTCTCTCTTGATTTTTTTTTTCTTGGGAAGCATTAGTTGATGGGATATGCAAGGAGGCATCACATTACTGTTAAATGACATCATATTCTAATTAGTGCACATCCTAAGGACAAGCATCATTCACATAGAATTTCTTTTTGATGTAATTTCTTGTCAATGTTTAAATCTTTTTGCAAATTCACATTTTTTATTTATATATCTAAATATTAAATTTCAAAACAAAGCAAACAAGTTTTTTAATAAATGTTTTGTCAAATTCATAATGATTTGATAGCAAATAACCTACTTCAAAATTATTGTATGGTGTAATTATCTCTCTTTTTTTAATAGGGAAAAATCTATTGAATTTGTTTTTACTATGTTTTTCCTACATATTTGGCTACTAATTTGAGGAAAGGAAATTTGTCAAAAGCATTTATCTATTTTGTAAATATAATATAAAATAAATGTAATAATAATAGTTATAAAATAATTATTTTGTACTAAAATTGAACTCAAAATCATTTTTTCTTCCAAGATAAACAAAAAATACATCAATAGCACTTTACACAATATATTTCCTCTTTTCTCAAAAGTCTTGTTTTAAGCCACTAACTTTGAGTTAGGCCACTAACGTATTATTTCATAATTATTAAAGCACATAAAATAAACTCAACCTAAAATCTTCTTTTAAAGTCTCATTTAATTAATGCCACTTTGTTCATAGAATAATAATACTTAGAAATATGTTTTTTCTATGCAACTCATAGCTCTCAAAAAGTCATAATTTGTCGGCAAAAAGGTGATTTATTAGTAAATAATGGTGGAATTAAGATTAAAAATTAGAAGGCAAAGAATTAGGCAAATTTAAGAGAGCAGAACTTTCATAATTTATCAAAAGTTTGGATAATTTAGACATCATTTGAGACGGCTTTCTTACCGCTTCATAAAGCAATTTTTTGGTACAAAAAAGTCTTTATACTAGAAAATTGTTTTAAGAAGCAGTAAGAAAGCTGCTCCAAATGAGGCCTTAGAGCCTCCATTTGAAATGGTTGCACTTTTTTATAAAGTTATTTATAGAATCGCAGTCAAGAAAACATCTTTTTTAAAAGCTATTGAAAAAGTAACTTTTAAGTACAAAATTTTATTAAAAATAGTAAAAAATAATGATCAATAGAAACATTTGTTATAATTTAAAATATAAAATAGTAAAAAAATGATCTCAAACAAAACCTTAAAAATAAAAGCTGATACTATGTGTGATTATATGATCATTTATTTCATTTCAACACTATGAGTAGACTTCTACTACTCGGCCATAACATAATTCTCAAAGTCTACTCACTTTTACCAGTGAGTGACAATCACCTATATTTTCTTTCTAATCACTCAATTTTGTTCTAGATTAAATTAAAAAAAAAAATTTGAGCACAACATTATTGCACTTTTTTTACTAGAAGATCAGATGGTGTGTTTATTTGTGAGAAAATAAACAAATTGCATCAATATTTGTGCTTTAACAACTAATATGTTAGTGGCCTAACCCAAAGTTAGTGACTTAAAACAAGACATGACATTGTAAAAGGGGGATTACATGCATGATAGTTAATACTATTATATTTATATATTTAATGTATAAAACTCATTATTTTTATGCATTGGCACTTTAATAACATAAGTCATTAGACTTCATGAAACCCTCAATGAGGAGACAAAATCACGACTTTGACCTCACCGAGTGATGAGCAGATAAGAAAGCTGCGAGCCTACGACTGATGGTAGGATTGGCAGCATGTGTGAAAAAAGATGGGATCTCACTTGCACTGAAGGTTACCCCTGACAGCTACCATACAACAAGTATTCAACGTGTCACAAATGAGGAGAGAAATTGAGAATCATGCATTTAGTTCAAATTTACCTATGATGCTAATAGAGGATTTAGAAGTGGTGTTGGAACCATTGGAGTTGAAAAGGGTTTGATAGGAAAGAGGAATCAAGGAAGTGCTGATCAAATGGAAGAATCTACTCGACTATGACACCATATGGGAGCTGTACGAGAGGGTGAACCATCAACTCCCATATTATCACCTTGAGAACAAGGTGGATCTTTGGGAGCGGGTGTTGTTAAACAAGTCCATGTTAATAGCAGGCAGAACAAGAAGTTTGGGCCAGTATATTTGTTTGGGTTCTAGCCGTCGGCTAAAGATTATGAGAGCCAGATCCTCCTCTTCAAATGCAAATCCATTGTAGCTTATTTGTTTCTTCCCTATTTCATATATTATAAAGTTTCTCTTGCTATTCCTCTTGTTCTACTTGTGGTTTGTGTTAGTGATTGCTGAAAATTAATTTTAGCCAAGGATTATCTTGAGTTTTACATGCACTTTCTATCACAATTCAATCCTTATATGAGTATAATATCATACAACAACTAGATAATTGTTGCGGGCTAGTATATTAGCGGTGATAGAGTGATATAATTTTTCATCTTGGCAATGCACGAATATCCAATGCACGTACAGATAGTTGGAGAGAAAGCAAAGAAACACCAAAAAAAATTTACGTGAAAACCCCAAAAAGGGAAAAATCATGGGGCCTTGCCCACGTGAGAGGATTTCACTAAATTTGAGCAAGTTACAAAAGTTGACATGTCCCCTGACTTAGAGACGATGAAATTATAATAGTTTGGACAGTTGGTCAAACTCTGTTTGAATAATAAAAAATTGTAATGATGGTGATAGAATGAAATAGGTCAGAATTCGGGTGACAACGACTGGGAGAAGGTCCACCAGAGTTCTCAATTGAGCGGAGATCCAATGGGTATTGGTGGCCTAGTAGAGGACCGATGGTGATCGGCTATCTGGCAGTGGTTTGATGGGATCGATTGTGACGTCCCAGACATCAATAGTGAAAGGATTCGTCTGACAGTCTTATTTTCTTTTTTTTTCTTTTTTTCACTCAGATAAATACAGACATCCAGAAATGATAATTGCATTAAAGAAAATAAGTACATCAAAATACTATAATTCACATTTCGGCATTTCATATATACAGTCAAAAGGAGCGTCCAAAATAACATGTACAATAGCCATTCGGGCTACAAAACAAAGCCAGAACATAAACTACGAAAACCTATACTAGCATCTGAATGAAGCTTCACGCGGGAGGCTCTGCACCTGAAATTATTAACCACATATAATGAGCTTAAATAGCCAGCAGGTCACCAAAGCCTATAACTGAAATCAAAGCATGGCACGAAAGTAATATGCATGTCAAATAGTCAAATCATTATCAATCACTTGCACATGATCTTTAAATCAATGCAGATACAGCAATCAGTACAGAAACAGAGGAATTAGTAAAAAAATAGAAATCACTACATAAATAATAAAATCCGAAATCATCAATGATAGAATCAGTGAGCAGTAGGAAATCCATAAAGCTCAATAAATCAGTTCGTGCATCAAATATCTTTAATAGTAGTCTTATCTATCACATCAGTCTATAACATCAGTCGAATCAATGTAATAGAATCGTATCACATCATACCAACATACACTTATAAATTCCAGTTCTTTATAACTTGCTCAATAAATCATATGCAATCCAGTAATTGGTATCACGTGCTCAGTGAGTCACTTGTCACTTGCTCAGTATATCACGTGCATAAAGTCAGTTCAGTGAATCAGTAGTAGCAGTGTATGTATCAATATCAGTAACAATCCAATGACGACATGAACGATTATGCTATAACGGTGAAATCATGTAGTAACAGCAAATCCGTACAATAACGATAAATCCGCACAGTAAATAAGTCCGTACTAGTAATTCCGTCAAATCAAATACGATTAACATCACTCAATCATATCAATAGAATCAATCAAATCAATAAAGAAATCACTTCCGGTTAATAATATCAAACGCTATGATTGATGGTCAGGCATAAGTTTGACGGTGGTTCGACGTATGGTGGTTGAAGACTGGGTGAAGGTACGACATTGATCAGTGGTTGGGAGGAGATCCGATGATGGTTAACAGACCGACCATTGGTGGTCGGTGGCTGAGTGAAGGTTTGATGGTAATCAGTGACTCGATGATTATTGGGTGGAAGTACTACAGTGGTAGGTGGTCTGGCGGTGGTCCGATGGTCATCGATGGTCGTGCGGAGGTCTGACAGTGGCTGGAGGTCCGTCGGTGGTTGGCGGCCGAGGGAGATTTGAAGGTGTTTGGTTGCTCGATAACGATTAGGTGGAGGTCCGGCAGCGGTCAATGGTCCAGCAGTTTTTCGGCGGCAGTTGGTAGTTGGGAAGAGGTCCAAAGGTGATTAGCGGCCCCGATGACGTTTGGGTAAAGCTCCAACGGCGGTCGACGGTGATCAGTGGTCGGGGGGAGGTCTGGCGGTGATCAATTAATGCCCTAAAGCTTCCCAATATTCTTTAAGCTCTTGATTTAAGTTCATTTGGGCTCAAAATTGAACTGATTTTGATGTTGTTGGGTTCGTCTTACTGAGACGTTCAATATGACTGAAAGTTAGTTGAAATCGGAGTTCAGATGGTCCCGTATTTAGCTTTGGAAGATGATAACTTAAATATGCCTCAAGATTCGTGCTTGATTAAGATGACTTTTTGGTGACGTATCCATACTATAGAGAAAATAAAGATATATACATCTGAAAATATTATGGAATCAATTTTTTTGTAAGTAGCAAATTAATAATAATAATAATAACTGTATCAAAAATCTAAACAGCTTTCCTGTTATTGCTTAATTAAGCACCTCTTCCTAACGATAGAATCGAAAACTATTCAGACCAAGATAGTCCAGAAACCACTTTTTCTGGCTCAGTTCTCAGCTCAGCCAAAAAAGCAAAGCTGTACGAGAGATTTTTTTTTTGGAACATTGAGGTCATTTAAGGTAAACTCACACACACAACACATACACAGACTCGAACCCAAGACTTCTTAGTTGGATGCATAAGCTCTCAACCAACAGTCCAATGTGAGTTGTGTTACGAGAGATTTAGATCAATTAAAGTAAAATTTTACACGTAAGACATAAATCTCAATATCTCTTAATTGATAGTTAAAACTCAACCAACCAACAGATCAAAACGAGCCGCATTCGAGAGCATATATCAATGAGATTTTGATGAAATCAAATCGGTAAGCATCTATTCTTTGATTCCTCAGATAAGACGTTAAAGGCCAGATTGGACAAAAAATGGAAGCATTAACGGAATTCAGTTTGCTCCACATGTAGCACTGATCTAAGGCTACAGATAATGCCTTTGATCTTCTTACCCCATATTATCTTCCGCCAGCCTTTTGCTTCATGTGAGAAGCAAGCTTTTTTTATTTATTTAAATAAAGAGTTCCAACTTTTAATTTTTTTTTTTTTATCATTTTAAATTCTTTACACGAGGAAACATTGCTTAGCTTCGAAGCCATCAAATGAATTTTTCAGCTTCGAAAATTAGTGAGCAGTATTCTTACAGTTTGGAATTAGAAAAAGACTGAGATGTCTCTGTCTTCTAAAATTAAGAAAAAATCTACATAGCCATATATGATAAGGAAGTTTTGCTTCTAAATTCTAGTTTTGTCCTTCCTAATTTTATGATAAGTTATTTCACCACTTTGCGATTGAAATTTTAATATCAACACTCATCAGATATATGATTGCTAAAACTGAACATAATAATAAAAAATAAGATTTCTGCAATAAAACATGCTAAAAAAAAGAGATAGAGCTGATGTGATGTGATGATATTATCTATGACACGTCACCAAAAATCGCATTGATCATGCATGAATCTTGTTGCAAATTTGAATTAGAAACTTTCAAAATTAAATTTGAGACCATTCAAAGTCAGATTTCAGTGTTTCAATGAGAGGAACCCAACAACACCAAAATCGGTTCAATCCGAGCTTAAATGGGCCTAAATCAAGAGACAAAAGCATATTTGCAAGTTTCGAACATTAATTGGATAAACAAATGATCTTCAAATATGACATGCTTATATTTGAATTGAGTGGCTCGGCGAAAAAATCCAACGAACTCAAGAGAGCATAATTCTGACATCTTTACAACAACAACAACAACAACAAGCCTTTATCCCACTACGTGGGGTCGGCAACATGAATCCTTTTTCTCCATGTGTCCTATTAAAAGTCAAATTCTCGTTTAAATCTAATAAAGAAAGGTCATTCCTAATATTTTCTAACCAAGTCTTTTTAAGTCTACCCATACCTTTCTTAACATAAGTCAAATATAATACCTCTACTCTCCTAACTGGGTCATCGGAAGGCCGCCGTTTTATGTGACCAAACCATTTAAGGCGACTCTCTCTAATCTTATCTTCTACTGGAGCAACTCCAACCTTTTCACGTATATGCTCATTTCGTATCCTTTCTCTAAGGGTAAAGCCACTCATCCACCTGAGCATCCTCATCTCTGCCACACTTAACTTAGTATTATGCTTCTCTTTTAATGGCCAACATTCGGCACCATAAAGCATTGCAGGCCTCACTACCACCTTATAGAAATTTCCCTTAAGTTTGAAGGGTACATTTCTATCACATAACAAGCCTGATGCATTCCTCCACTTCAACCATCTAACTTGAATTCTGCTGATAATATCCCGATCTATTTCACTATCACTCTGAACAATAAATCCAAAATATCTAAAACGTGTACTCTTATTAATGACTTGATCGCCCAAAGTCATAATCCCCTCACTAGATCTATTACTACTAAAATTACACTCCATATATTCCGTTTTAGATCTACTCAAGCGAAAACCTTTAGACTCTAAGGTTGACCTCCATAATTCAAGTTTACCTTCAACTCCCTCTCTAGTCTTATAAAAAAGAAGAATATCATCAGCAAAAAGCATACACCAAGGTACATCCAAATAATTCTGACATCTTTAAAGTACTTAAATGCTAAACAAATGCTCTATAATTGTGGGAATCAATATGGGACATCTGATGAAGCACTCCAAAATTGCTCTATGTAATAGGCTAATATTAGCACTTATTCTGACCCAATCAAAAAATATTTCAGAAGTAATTACATGTCCAATTTATAATCCATTTTCACCATAATATATATATATAGTTAAATTTTAATTATAAAAAATTTCTCCTAATTTTATGGGCAGCGTAGATATAAAAACAAAATGCTTCATATGTAATTACAATTTCCTTAGGAATTGACACATATCAAAAGAAGTGAATTTTCTGGGAATAAGTGGATTTTCTGGAATCGTTTGTTGTTCTTTTTGCAAACCAATTTCACCACAGTCTTCTAGATATGTTGGGCTATCATATAAATATTTTTTATAATTTTTGAATCCCCGGATTTGAAGATTTAAAAGAATTTATATAAATGTTATGCTTAAAAATTAAATAATTTGCATAATTACCAATACTTCCTTAGTATATTTTATAATAAAAATCACATTTCACTTACAAACCTTAATATATGGCATTTCATTTCATTTTTTCCCCAAATCAAAGAAGAGAAAAAAATAGAGGGGAAGGAGAGAGAAACCTAAGGTTTGGAGGTCATAGAGCCAATTTTTATGGTCTATCTAGTTGAAAAGTTTGCTAGTCTCAATGTAGGCCAATTTTTCTCTATCTCTGATTCCATTGATTTTACTTATGTTGTGTTTTCTTAATTTTAATCTGGCCAGCATTTATATATAAAGGTTTTGATATCTCGATTTTTAGCAAACTTTCACTGTATAAGTTTTAGTATATTATAGTTTTAATCATTCTACACACACACATAGATATATAAGATTAATTCCCGTAGAGTTGGTTTATATGACTAGATATATGAAAAACACAATAGATATTTGGATGCCTTATATTGCTTATAGTGTTTGCGTATACATATGATATAAATATATATGATAAATTATATAATTAACATGATATTATTTACAGAAGATATGTTTTAGGGATGATACAAGTATATGATAAGGCTGATAAAACAATTACAAAGGCATTTGATATTTATAAATCACATTATTTATATGAAATACATGCAAAGCAAAGACATTGTAGAACAAATATATGAAAATGACAGTTGTAATGACGTAATAAGATACTATATAAACTATTTTGTGACTACTGGGTATATGATTGTCAGAATTATACCGATTACTGTTAACTTGGTTACTGATCAATGGTTATAAATTATATTAGTTATACTTATTTTATTGTTTATATGATATGAAATTAATCACATTGACTGTAACATATTTTACTATTAATTTGTTCATACTGATGTGATTGAATGATTACATGCATACTATTTCTAATGTATTGCATTAATTTTAGTTGTAGGTTCTGGTAATTTAATGAGATGTTAGCTCACCATGATTTTACATAGTTTCAAGAAAGGGTATTGATCTAGTGGAGTGAGGATAGATTTGAGATTAAAGTTTTATTTTATTTATGTATTTTTTTAGTTTTATTATTTTATTGTCAAAAGCTAAAAATTAAACTCATGAATATATGGATTGAATTCTTGGCTATTTATATGAATTTTGAGGAATGAATGTAGTTTTGAATTTTATGTTTATATGAATTTTAGTTGCTTTCATTTGATTAATTTATTTTGATGAATTCATAAAAGATTCGGTTGATTAATTAAGAGATTAAAATAGACAATCCTTTTAAAATGTGATATATCTTGGGGCATTACACTTCGAATCTTCTCCATATTTATGAAATATGTCACTCCTAAAAATATATAAATATGCCCCCACTCCCTACATGATGGGGACCTTTGGCAAGAGATTGGAGAGAGCTATGAGGCTTCAAGTATATATCATGAAGCTCCACTTGACCTCCAATCATCGATGGATATCCTCCCATTTACCTACTATTACCGGACCGACCAATTCCAACAGTTGCCTGGCCACTGCCCTCGTCGACCTCTTACGATAATTACCACCAAACTTCCTACTTCCACCGCCTAACAACATCGGTCCTCTAACCACTGTCGCCTGACGATAATCCTTCTGACTCCCATCACTTGACCACAGTCTTTACAACTCCTGAGCACCAGCACAAAGTTTGATCTAATCTCCAAACTATTGTAATTTCACCATCCCTAAGTTAAGGGATGCATCGAGCTTTGTAAATTACTTAAATATAGTGGAATCTCTTAACATGATTAAGGCCCCATGGCTTTTTTCTTTTCTGGATTTTCCATTTTTTATTTTTTTTTGGTATTATCTAGCTCTATCTCAATTATCTATTTGTGTATGAATATTCATGCATTGCTAAGATGAAAAACTCTTTCACTCTACTGTTGTGAATCTACCAGTTCATAATACCTACGTTCATACCCTTGCAAAAAATAAAAGTTGTCATTGATCTTTACTGTGCATACCATAGGCCATTTTATTAGTGAAATAATAGATCAAAAGATTTAATACTATTCAAAATAGAGTAAAAAGAAAATAAAATAATAGAATGAGAAGAAAAAAAATTCTTAATTTATAAGAATAAGCTTTTTATTTTTTTACATAGTTTTTTTTTAAATAATAATAATAATAATAATAATATTATTATTATTATTATTATTATTATTATTATTATTATTATTTTTATTATACCTCCTAAATTGGCATAGTGAGGCCATTAGGCATTAGCTACATTTTTGGTCAACTTTGACCAAATTTAAAATGGGCTATTTGGCACTAGTTGACAAACTGTCATGATTCAACCTTGTGGATCTCTTGGACGGCCATGATCGCTTGATCTTAGACCATGTCAACACGGTACAGAACAAGTACCGTGCATTCAAGGTGGTGGCGGTGGTGGGAGATCCTGTGCACGAGTAGTGGAAAATAGGAGTAAAATACCGCTTCCATGATCCTTTATTAATTGTATTATATGAAATGCCAACCCTGGAAATTAAGTTTATTTATTTTTATTTTACAGGAGACAAAATTTTGGTTGACAAGACCTCATGTCTCAAGGTTTGGAATTGAATATTCTCCAATAGGCTGCTCATATTCATTTTTTAGTTCTGAGTTTTGACTATCAACTAAAAGGTCTTAAATTTTAATTTTGTGTATATGATATCCTAAATATTCAAAAAAAAAAAAAAAAAAAGAATACTCACCAATTGAATTAACTGAATGTGTGCAAATATTTATATTCTAATAATGTAGTTCGTTATAAGTAAAGGGAGTAGTAAATCAATAAAATTTGAGTGATTTTAGAAAGAAATTTTTTTTTTTTTTTCACAATTTTCTTTGGGCCCTATTTGAAAAAGATAAGGTGAATAGAGCAAATTCACTTATATACTTGAAAGATTGATTGTTATGAAAAAATACTGAGGAAAATTAAAAAAGATGCTTTCCCTAGATATATAATTCTTTAATTATCTGAATCTTGATTTCACTAGCTTATGTGTTGCAGTCAAATTATACGCAAATCATATTTGAAATCTCTAAATCTTTCATTTAGGTGGTTTGTGGGCTTGAATAGTAAACTTGAAATATTTGTTTCTTATATGCAACCTAAAACCCTTAATTTAAAGTCTTAGGGATTATATGGTTGCCTGAAAAATAAATATTGTAATGTAAAATGAATATTTTAAAGTTGTCAGGATAAATGTAAAGTAAATGTATGACTTTAATTATTATTATTATTATCATTATTTTGGTATATGAAGTAAAGTGAATGCATAATAAAATGTAAGAAGTTTGTGGATGGAGTGGTTGGTCGTTGGCAACGACAGTGTCGATGGTGGTGATGACCGTCGATGAGGGGCGGCCGGCAGTGGATAGCAGTGGGAGTCAACTGATGGTGGGATGTGAGGACAGGTAGTTTTGGAATGTGGCTGCAACGACTGTGCATTTGCAGTGTATTTGAAAATCGCCAAAATCGAAGGAATTCCATATACACTAAAAATGCACGGCTTGAGGTATTTGAAATGCACTCCTTTTACACTCACATTTTACTTTACCTCAAACCAAACACCAAAATTTCTAAAACCCCTGCATTTGGATTACTTTACACCTTAAATGCAGCAACCAAACTTTCTAAAACCACTGTATATGACTGTGACTCGGGATGATTTTCAAGTATTGTTTGGCATGAATGTGGTCCGTATCGAAGATGATGCATTTTCTAATGGTGTGGCTAAATGTTCAAAGCAAAAATAAAAAAAGAAATCCAAGGAGTTGTTCTTGGGTTTGCTTTTCATAACTTTTGCTGATTTTGGGTTTTTTCCTTTTGGCTGGATTGTTGTTTTGTGACTTTGGGGCCTGCGCATGCGGTTTCTTACTGTTGGTGTAGGATTTTTGGCTGGTTGTTTAAAGTGGCATCACTTGGATAGTCAGGTTTGTAGGCATCAGAAATGATGAGGTTGTTTCACTATTTGTCACCCCCCTGGATGGCCTTGGCTTGTCTTGACAACCTTAGTGGATGTTCACTTTGTTCTGGCCTTCTTTTGCTATTTGGAACTTCGTGTTGCTTAATTTTATGCCGCCAATGGATGGTCATTGTCTGGTAACTGGGAGGCGCTCTTAAGTCCGGCTGGCTTTATGACCTTCTACATTCTATTTATATTTATAGTATTGTTGCGTTTTTAGGTTTCCTTATTATCTTTCATTTTTTCTTTGTGGACCTCTTTTAGGCCTTTATCTGTATTTTTCTTTTATGTTAATGAATTGAATCTTTTTCTCAAAAAAAAAAAAAAAAAAAAAAAAAAAAAAAAAGCGACCAAACAACCCCTTGGTAGATCTCTTTTGGAAAGATCTGAAGTTAGTTGGATTTCAATAATAGAGTTTATAACATATAACGAAAACAATTATAGAAGTGGACTTATATCTTCTATAAGTTAATTAGCTTACAAATTCCATTACTTTAAAAATTCTTTAAGTGATAATAGGTTATATGTACTAAAAAAAAAGATTAAACAACATATCCAAAGACAAACATAGAGAGTAATCATTCGACCCATGGGTTTAACATCTTTTAGTTTTCATGTTATGAGAGTGAGTGCAACTAAAGTATAGACATTATTAGTATACTTGATGATTTCTTTTAAAAAGTAGTCATGATATAAGTGTCATAATTTATATGAAATACTATAACATATATAAATAAAGATTATGAAAGTGCTATTCTAAAGGCAGTGTAATAATTTGCGGTGGTTTGTTTTTAGGTAAAAATTACTAAGGGGACTACGTGTTAAATTAAAGGGAGAAATACATATCCTTAAAGAATCCTAAGCTCCACTAAAAATATAACCTTTGAAGTAAAACCTAAGAGCCCCCAATTCCATCTATTATAATAATCAATAAATAAAAACAAGCAAACCAGAAATAGCCCAAAGGATAGAGCCAGGCTCAGGTCAACAATCTGCAACCAACAAAATCTAACAAGACGAGCCACATCAACCAAAACCACTTTCAAAAATAAAAGACTACAACAAACAGAAGAAAAAAAGACCAGCAACCACAGAAATAACAGGCACTTCACAACCCATAAAAATAAAGAGAGAAGTCACCCAACCAATCAGTCTAATTCAAAAAATAGAGCAAGACAAAGGCACACAACCAACCAGGCCAAAGGACACCATCCCGCTACCCCATAGAAAGCAAAAGAAAACCCACCCAAGACACCCACACTCAATATAAGAAAGCAAAGAGAAACCACCAAATTACTTCTTCTTCGATTTCCTCCTCAGATGTTTCCCACCAGAATTAGAAAATACTTTTTGAACAATTCTATCCACCTTTAAACTATATAGCTCTTCAAAATCATCATCTAGACAATCCAATTCATCCCCAGCATCCCTACATGGTGAGGAGATGTGCTCATCCATCCAATCTAATTGTTCCTCACAAGTATTTGAGGATTTGGAAGCCAATTGACTTTCAATTCATCAGAAGAAGTAAACGCAATAGGGACATTTACAAAAGGCTCATTCCCATTTGGCTTAATACAAGCAATCGAGTCAACAAAGGAATAATTTAAAATAGGCTCAGTCACCTTATCAAGAGCACCATCAAGGGGCTAAATACCCAAATAAATGAAAAAAAATACCACTCTCAATTGGCACATTAGAAACCAAAACCCCCAAATGCCTAGAAGCATCATAGTCCATAGGTTTTGAGGAAGTAGAAGAACCACCTAAATTCAAAAGGGGGGAAGCAGTGGGGGTATCAATAAAGTTAGTCGTACATGCATCAAGTTTTAAAACTGAAAAATTACCCTCAATATTATCACTCGAATATGCCACAAGCAAACTAGAATATGACGCAACAAGTTCATCTAGAACCCCTTAAGAAAAAGGAACATTAGCCAAAAACCCATCAACCACAACATCAAAAGAAAAGCAACAAGAATCCACCACCACTAAAGCATCTTCCTACCGACCATCAATCCCAGCCACCACCACCACCACCACCCCAAAATCAGTAAAAACACCAAAAACACCCTCACAACCCCCATTAATAAGGTCTACATTAGTGAATGAAACATGACCCATACAAGGGGAAAAAATGTCTGATTTATATATCAACGACAACAACATCATCATTACCATATGAAACCACCATTTTCAAAATAGTCGTAGCATTGCCAATAGCATTCTCAACCACCAAAAAGGGATTAGAAGTAATAGTAGGAACAAACAGCGGGATAGAAGATTGGGTGCGACATTCACCCCTATTATGACCAATGCATTTACAAGACACATAAAAAGACAAAAATTCCTTAATTTCAACCTTCTCAATGTACCCTTAATTTTTAGAACCAAGTCAAACTTTGTCTGAATATTTTTTTGGTAATGTCAAGCTCAACTAACACGCGCAAGCGGTGGACGTGAGCCCACATAAGTGGCATTGTCTATTTTTAAGGGGCAACCAAACATAGGACCAAAAATGTAAAGGATCCTAGGAGAAAAGAAATGAGGACTTAGGTTACGAAAGGAAATACATATGGGAATTACAGGGCACTCAACACCAATGTTAAGAGAAGGGGACCATTTGATTTATTTCATGGAACAATTATTAACAAAATAGGTTCTATGAAAAAAAACTCTATTATAATCCATATCATTCTTCAACTTTACCAAAACATGTGATGTATCGAGCAAAGTCACAGAGAACTCTATATTAAGCTTAAAGTTAAAAAAGAACTTGCGAATGGAGTCTAAATTAGGACGGTGAGATGGAAAAAAAAATCCAACCAACGCGAATTGAAACGGAGCAGCAAGCATCAAAATTTCTTCATCTGAAATCCATAAAGAAGGAATAATATAGAAAAAAGACAGTTTGAGCTAAGGAAAGACACCATAATAAGGAGAAACAACAAGGACCTCCATGAAAGAATGCGATTTCACATATCCCTCCAAAAAATTAGGATCACAAAGACGATTCATCATCATTCTGACCGCGAATGGCCAGATGTGGACGAATTGAAAAAGCCAAAAGAAAGGGCACAAAAAGCCGCAACAAGAAATGAGAAGAGCAAAATAAACTTCCGTGAGACCACTAGCAGGCAGCTGCAGAAGCTACCGGGAGGGAAATTGAGTGGGGAGGAAACCCTAGCAGGGGAAACTAAGCCATCTGGGGATGGCCAATATGACATTCCCACTAATAATAATATGCAGTGATGATAATAATAATAATAATAATAATATACAGTGATTGATGCATCAAAACAATCATATTAGGGTTCTTAAAAATGATCATTTCTCTTATATAATAATTATAAGTATAAAATGGGATATTTTGATAAGAAATATATTTTTAGATATATTTTTTTAATAAATAAAATATTAAATTTGTTTCTCCTATTTCAAATATTATGGAGCACAAAAAATCAAAAATATCCTCTCTCTTTATAATTAAATTTGCTGAAATTCAAAAAAGAAGATAAAAAAAGAAAGGTAGGAGATATCCGAAGGTACGAAAAGCATATTTAGTCGCTTATGAGTATCCTAAAAGCATGCGAGGCTGAATTAAAGATATTAGAATATTTTACTTTATTGGGAAAAAAAGCCACTTTCTACTTCTGGTTGTTAAATGCTAACCAAACGGTCCATACGAGCGAAGAAGTCTCACTTACCCACTACTTCTCTCGAGCAACAAATAAGACCCATAATCTTCTTTGTATTCAATATTTTATTTGTATTGGGCCACTCATGAGATTCACCATCCATCATACAGATTTAATACATAATATATATATTTTTGACAGTTAGGTGTTTCATTCGAGCGTGAGCAAGGATTTCACTCAATCAATGTGTCACATGCACAATCTCATAATATAATACACAGGTGCAGGACCAGCCATAATTTCAGAGGGGTAAACTTATAAGTACTTATTGGTGGATATGTCGGAGGTCCCTGGGCACTTAAGGGTTTCGCCCTGATAATACATTAATACTTCATAATAAAATACCATTTTTCTATAATATAGTAATTCATAAAAAATACTTTAGTTTATTATAAAAATCTTCACACTGTAAGGCCCGCATAATAAAAAAATTATTATGTGCGGAGGCCGAATGCTGTCCGGAGATCAATCAAAATGTGTCGCGTCATCCTTTTACTGTACCGCGACTCGATACTGCTCGGTACTAGTCGGTACCACGACATTCGGACGGAGAGTTGCGTCCGGCATCCACACAGTAATTTCTCCGCATAATGAGCCTCAATGGAATTATAATATAGGGCAATGTATACCATATTATCACTTATCTTTGAGTGTATTAATCTTATATTTCGCAGAGCCTGTTTAGGATAATTGCAACTTTTTGTAGATGTATTATAAATCTCTTGCGGGAAAAGTAACTTTTTTAAAAGCTATTGTAAAAAGTAGCTTCAAGCATTAAAAAGTTTTAAACAGAGAAAAAATATTAGTCAAACAAAAATTATAATTATGATTTAAAAAATTAAACATTACGAAATCTGTTTCGAATAAATATTTAATCTCACTATTTATCAGTATTCAATAGCATCATTAATGTGACTGTGAATATGATATTTTAAGAAAATAATAACAAAAATTTAATTTTATCATTTAAAAAAAAGTAAAAATATATTAATTATTGATAAATACTCATAGAAATATAATTATTAATATCATTAATAAATTAGTGTATGTTAAAAAAGGCAAAATCCTAGCATTATTAAGCAAATAATGCAAGAAATTTGAATTAGAAAAATATATGATGATATATATATATAACTGTTCATATAATATAATAAACAAAGTGGGACTTCGGGTTTCTACGGGGGAGACCATTCTTCTGCTGGGCTCCACACTATGCACACTCGAAGGCACAGCAAAATCTGACCATCCAATAGTGACCAGCATTATTATTTGACTGTTTACCCCACCCCCAGCCCCACCACCAATTATTTTCTCCTCTAACGTCACTAAATGTCCCCACTAACCAACCTGGGCAAAAACTGGCAAAAACTATTAGTTGTTGATTACCCAATAATCTCTCCTCAAAATTTATTAAGAGCCATTTTTGAATAGGCTTAATCCAACGGTCACTTCCTATCTCTTTGGATTCATGATGTCACCTATTCATTACAATAAAAAATAGTTAGAATTTTATTGTAAGAAAGAAAAAAAAGGACTAAAAATTAAAGAAAATTATTAATAAATAAAATATATTTTGTAGACATTAAATAAAAAAAAAACAATCAAATTCTTATTTTTCTTTAAAATAGAATTTTGTAGTGCCATTTTTTTTAAAAGAAATTGATTATTGAAATACAAATCATCATACATAAATAATTAATTTTTTAACTATTAATAAAAAATATATATAATCAGTTGTCCATTTGACTTTGTGATCTTATTTATTTATAAGGGGATTTACTTATATATCATAAAAGTTTTATAATTTTATATGTCTGATATATAAATTTTGATTTTTATTCATGCAATATTTTAATGTATAAATTATAATAAAATTTATATAAATATAAAAATGTATTTGCTATCAAATAAATTAATATTAATGATATTTTTAATATCATATTAATATTTGAATGTTTATATAAATAAATATAAATTTTGTATTTTAATATGAAAATTTATAAGAATTATATATTATATATCCTGTTATAAAAAAATTTATGACTTAAATTTCAAGCTCTTTGATCTAATTTTTCTGTCTTGTCAAACATTAAGATTTTTTTGCTTTGTAAGCCCTTTACAAAAACATTGCCCACCTCTCTCTCTCATAAAAATTATTAGGTCCGGATATCGGATCTAAAAATAGGTCCGGATAAAAAAAAAAAAAAAAGGTCCAGATATTCAATTAAAATTTGACACGTGGACTATGCTTTGACTGCAATTTTTTACTGTGCTTGACTTAAAATTTTATAAACATATGTACATTTCACATATCAATATTTTATTGGACTCTGGACGTCCGATTTGATCCGAACCTAATAATTTTCCCTCTCTAAGGTGAGTACCCGCTCAGCTTAACTCTTCTATAAATAAGAGCACCCGATTAAGAAGAGTTTACACAGCCCACCACGAAAGATATCTTAATTTCCAAAAGAAACCACTAAGCTCAAGCCATGGAAGCCGAGCTCTCAATAGATTGGAAAGGCCGCCCCTGCAAACCAAACAAGCATGGAGGCATGCGTGCTGCTGTCTTTGTTCTAGGTTCCTCTTCTCTCTCTCTCTCTCTCTTTCTATATTTTCCTTGAAAGGAGATTTTAATGAAACTTTAGCTTTGTTATCTTATGATTTTGGTCTGGATTTCTCTATAATTTTTACTTGTTTGTAGGCATTCAAGCATTTGAAATCATGGCTATAGCTGCTGTGGGAAATAATCTCATAACTTATGTGTTCGACGATATGCACTTCCCACTCTCGAAGGCAGCAAATATTGTCACTAACTTCATCGGCACAGTGTTTATCCTTTCGCTGCTCGGTGGTTTTCTTTCTGATTCTTATTTAGGCAGCTTCTGGACCATGCTCATATTTGGATTTATTGAGCTTTCTGTAAGTTTATTTCATCAAATCTGTTGTTTTTGAAGAAAGCAGATATCTTTCTAGTGCCCATAAATTTAATACATTTTCAAAAAAAAAAAAAATAATAATAATAATAATACTGGCTTGGGCACCACCTTACCATGTATAATGTTTTTGTAATTTTTAAAATAATTTATTACATAAATTTGAGTGTTGAGAATATTTTAAATATATTTATACGGGAAGCATTGTTTTTTTTAGTGTAATAAAATAATATTTTTTTAATATAAGATACTTATTTTAATGATAAATTAATATAATATAATATTATATATATATATATGATATAATTGAGGAAGGAAATAGTTTCTACCATAATCAATATTTTTGCCTTGACAAATATACCTTATGTACTAAAGAGGTTTCTTATAATTTCAAAATTACAAAAATGGAAACAGGAGAGCTACTTTCCTTTTCCTTTCTCTCTAGACTTTGTAAAAAATGAAGGGAAGTACTCGTACTACCTCACTCTCCAAGTATATTTCCATTCAGATTTAATTTATTACATAGCTCACTTTGGCCTATTGGTTGAGAGCTTATGCTTCAACTAAGAAGTCATGGGTTCGAGTCTTTGTGTATGCGTGGTGTGTGTGAGTTTGCCTTACTTGGCCTAAATGTCCAAAAAAAAAAAATGATTTAATTTATTGATGAATTTAACTGGCTTAGTTTCTATTAGCTCCTCTCCCAAATTTTAATAAACTTTAACTTTATTAAAAGTGCTTATCTCACTGGAGAATAAACTTTTTTTTTTTTTTGCTAACATGTTTTGGCATGTCTGTCAGGGCTTTATTCTACTCTCTGTGCAAGCACATCTTCCTCAATTGAGGCCACCCAAATGCAAAATGATGTCAAAAGAGGATCAGTGTATTGAGGCAAAAGGCTTCAAGGCTACAATCTTTTTTGTGGCTCTTTACCTTGTGGCTCTAGGGAGTGGCTGCTTAAAACCCAACATGATTTCTCATGGAGCTGATCAATTCATGAAGGAAGATCCCAAACAATCCAAAAAGCTTTCAACTTACTTCAACTCTGCCTATTTCAGCTTCTGCGTTGGCGAGCTCTTCGCGCTTACCGTTCTAGTTTGGGTTCAAACAAGATCAGGGATGGATATCGGCTTCCTCATCTCCTCGGTGGCCATGGCAATGGGACTCTTAAGCTTGATCTTTGGAATGGTCTTTTATAGGAACAGGCCTCCTCAAGGAAGCATCTTTACTCCAATAGCAAGGGTACCATACTTAACTTAGTTTTATACTTAATTATCATATGTTTTTTATATGATTTTTGTATAAACCATAACTGTGATATGTCAATTTTATGAAAGTTAAAGCAGCTAAAAAAGCAGAATAAATATCCAACCAAACTAAATTCTTTTTTGTTAGTGGAACTTGTTATCATTTCTCTTGTCAAGGGTTCCAAATGATGGAGTTAGTGATTTGGTATCTAGAATACTTCAACCCTTTTGGAAACATTATAACTCCATTTCCCTCTGCATTTGCAGGACAATAAAGTAGACTACTTTGTTGTTTGTTCACTGGCCACCTAACCCCCAAGTTTATTCTCTAACTTGATCATCTCAAAAGTAAAATCAGAATTACATTAAAAAAATATAGCATAAAGGTTCTCAAAACCATTTAGATGATTCCAGAAGGTTGAGAAAACAGATATTTGCATGTAATTTTTGTTCAGGATTGGAAGTGATGGTGAAGTTTAGGGTTCCTAAAGTAAATGGCAAGTGGAATTTTAGCTAAGGATTGATACCATGTGCATGCTAGAAACTAGGAGCTAGGAAAGCCACTCCTTAGGTTTTCAATTTGTTGAGATTTGGGTGATCTCTTGACCCACTTAACAATATTGGAGTCATATCAAGGTCTTATTGAAAGACATTGTTGGTATCTTTTGTGTTAGGCCATCCTCAACATAGTTGTGAATTATCATGATTGATCATTTTTTTTAATAGCTCACTTCACAATGATATGCTTGATGAATTTCTAAAATAGTTTTTTTTTTCTAAGGAAAAAGTTTATGCATATGCATTTATTGTATTTTTTAGCTGAAATAAAAAAGAAGACTTGTGAATCTTAACTTAATCAGACTAAGAGAAGCTTGAACTATCATTAAATCGCCCGTTGCCTCAAATGCATGCTCATTTAGAAAGAAAGAAAAAAAAAAACATAGGATAAATTTATTAATACTTGATACGCCAACAAAAATCAGCTTGGTTGAGCGCGAATCTCGAGGCATATTCAAGTTGACAACTTTCAAAATTAAATTCGGGATCATAAGAAATCCAATTTCGACAAACTTATAATCAAATTGAATGTCTCAGCGAGATGAGTCCAATGACATTGAAATCAGTTAAATCAGAGTTCAAATGAGTTTAAATCAATAGCTTTAAACATATTTGGGAGCTCCAAAGTATTAATTAAATGACCAAATGATATCCAAATATGTCATGCTTATAATTCAATTGAGCAGTTCGACGAGTCAAATCCAACAAGTCCAAGATCACTTAATTTTGACATCATTAAGGCACTTGAATATTTAATAAATGTTCCATGATCGAGGGAATCAGTTTAGGTCGTCTGATCAAGCACTCCAAATTTACCCTGGATATTTTTCATATTTATTGAGCATGTTATGATTTTTTGAGGCTTAATTCTTAGGCTAGAGATTCAAGAGAGCTTTGAGGCTTGAACAAATCTCCTAGCTCCACCCTGGCACCACTGCTGACGAATCCTTGCCACCAAGCTGTCGTTGCTAGACATTTGTCTTTCAGCTCCATCCAAGCCTTCATCCGACCATTATCACCCATCGAATACAGCCCCTTCGAACTCTATCACCCATTGACTACAATCCCTTTGACCTCGATCACCAAACAATGATCCCCTCGACCTCAATCGCTCGCCTAAGGTCCCTTTGACCTTTGTTGCTCGACTAATGTCCCTCCGGCTTGAATCTTACGAGATTTTTGTAAAGCTATTTTTTAGTATAAAAATCTCGTAAAAAAAGAAAAAAGTAATTATCAAAAGCTACCCGTATGTAGATTGGGCTGAGATTTCTCTGGGTGTAGAAAAAATAGGTTAAAATATAGAGTATTATATTTCTCTATATGCATGAAATATTATTGGGTGACAACTTGATCTGAAGTAAAAAAGATAGCAGTTAAATCACCTTTCTGTTGCTTGACTCAAAGATAAAAGTTTATAATAATATAACTCATACATTATAATTATTATCTTCTACAATCCGTTGAAATTTTCAAATAATTTAAATAAATGTATTTAGTTTTTAGATAATTACTTATATATATATAAAGTCTTTCTTTCAGTTGAATTCATTCTGACTATATATTTCTATATAAATTCTTTCATATGCATTTAGATATCAAGCTAGATAAGAGTATTAATTGGGTTGAGCCAGGAGGGTCACGGTCTGGGGGATCCGGGTCACATGCTCTGCTCGGGCAGTTGAGCCCAGCTGGCTGGGCGGGCGGAGGACGCCTTCAGTGGGTCACGATTGGGGATTAGGTTTTTTTTTTTTTTTTTCATTTTTCATTTTTTTTTTATATTTCCAGCGTAGTTTATATCCACCGGAAATATTTCCGGCGGATATTTCGCCGGCAATTTTTCTGGCAGATAGTTTTACACCGATAACACTTTTCTGACTCGTGTTTTATATATCGGCGTAAATATTTCCGCCGGAAATCCGTCGGAAATGCTAATTTTCAGCGGATTTTTGTTATTTTCCGACAAAAAATAGGCACCGGAAATTGATGTTTTTCCTGTAGTGTCTACTCAATTTTCAATTTATATTTTCATTCCAATTTTAAAAATAAAAATTTAGATATCACCCAAAACATTAGTTGAAGGTTTAGAGACTTTAGTTATAATTTCAACAACCTTATGTACGGGAAAGGATTGGGATAGCTAAGTTGGTAGATCAAAGGAGAGAGAAATCTTATGTCACCAATTAATTCAAACTGAGAGATGACATGTGAATAATGTATTAGATAGAAATTTATACCTCATACAAATGAAGTTAATTCATTGAGACGGATTGGGATATATATTCTTTACTTTTATGCATCATTTAATTAAAACAACCCTGTGCTTTGTACCCAATTAAGCACCCAGCTTTGTATACCTAAGTGTCTTGATCCTGTGTTCCGAAGAGCCACAGTGTTGTGTAGTGTTACAGCGCAGGAGGTTTGAGCGCCTGAGCATCATCATGACAGAGGCTTGAGCGCCGCAACTCTCCAAATTAATGGCCTCACAGTGCTGTAAGACGGACTAGATAATTTTTCTTTCTCGTTTTTCTCAAGGTTGGCATCCCTTGATGTTATTAATTAACTAATCTTTCTCTTTTGTTTTGAATGAGAGAACAGTGTAAGTGAAAAGAGAAGCAAAGAGAGATTGAGAGAGATGAGAGACATGTACTTATTTCTTCTAATTTTTATAGTAGATTTCTTGGTGTGGTGTGGCTCTATGATTTTTTTCCTGATTCCGGATTTTTCTGCATTAAATCCTGTTATCTTTTACATTTTGCTGCTTTTCTATTTTTTTTTGTTTGTTTTGTTGCGGTGTTTACTTCCATACCCAACAGAATAAATGGTTAATGATGATAATGATAAAACTAGATGAAAATTTTAAATTGTAGCGTCAAATAAAAAATGCAAGATTTACTTCAAAATTATTTTGAGGATATATAGAAAATAAGAACGATTAGAACATGAACAACGAAGGCTTAAAACTTTGTTGCTATCACCACTACTACCTAGATGAACTCAATTTACCACACTTGGATCACAAAAACAGTAGAACAATGATGCAAAAAACAAGATCATGCAGAACATTGGTCAAAGTTGCCAAAACATGGTGTCCAACTGCAAAATAATACTAATTGGAAACTACATCGATCGTTGAGGATTTATATGAACTTATGATCCAAAAAAACAAAGAGAACTATCTCCTCTTAAATAGAATGACAGAAGAAGAAGAAGAAGTTGAAATATTTGAAGGAGTTTTTATGCACTAATAACTTGGCTTATCATCTCAAAATAATCTCAAAGGTATATATAGGTTCAATTTTATTTATAGGTACAAAATAACTTCATAAATTTAGCTAAGGGCTATAATTTAAAATTTGAATTAAATCTTGGTATTCTCATGACTCTTTACATGCTTCATAAATAATGATGGATCGCGCATTTCTAAAATTATTTTTATATTTGGAATTGGAACTCATAAAATCCAATGCAATTCTTATAATTTGAAAAAAATATGTTAATATGGATGGAATGGAAGCCAATGAAAGATTGAGTTTTTTTTTTTTTTTTTTAAATTGAAAGGGTGGAATTGTAAATTTATGAAACTTCACTCTACTTTTTAAAGAAATTTTTGTGCTTAAAACTTGCTTCAAAAAATAATAAGAAAGCTGTCCCTAACGAAATTTTATTCTAAAGCATGACTTTTAATTTATTATGTAAATATCATGCAATTCATATTTTAGACTTAATTTTACTTTATCATGGTTAATTTATATTTCTAATTTTTTATTTATTAACATTCTTGTTGAAATTAATTATGATAATGGATAGTTAACTTGATCTTATGAGAAGCAAACTTCATATATAATTGGTATTATACACTAGTTGTCCATATGTTTTATATTTAACCTTATCATGTATATGCTAACTAATAATATTTTTCTATGATTGCCTAATTCTTTATATATTTAAGAATATTTTATTTCAACTTTTAGAACCTATCGTAACTTTATTTTATTTAGTATCTTATATTAGTCTTCTGCATGATTTATACATGTAAACTTACTGTTTTAGTCTTTCTTTGTGCTCAAATCTGGATTATTTTATAAAGTTAGTGAACGTAATTAGAATTTTAATTTTAGAGACTAGGTTTTATTTGGCACAGTTTTTTTAATGCGTTTTTAAACCAACTTTTTAGTTAAAAAAATTTGTGAATTAAAAATTTTTATGGAGAAAATTATTTTAGATAGCAATGAGAAAGCTGCCCCAAATGAAGCATGCTTTCTAAAGTAGCTTTTTAATAAATAAATTTATATTTTAATAATTGGGTCAGGGTCAGATTCAAAATTATGTCGGGTTCGGGTTAATCAGCCAAGCTAATTTTGTCCTGAAATGACCCGCTTAAATTATTTTCTTCTTAATTTCTTTATTTGTTTATATGGTTTTCTTATTTTTTATTAATTAACCTAAATTCTAGTGTTGAAATATTATAGTTTTTCTAAAATCAAAACGGATTATCGAGGCAGTTTTGGTTCATTTGGATTACGAGCAGGTCAAATTCGAGTTCACATTTTAACCCGTTTGTTAAATTAGTCGAGTTTGAGTTGTCCGAATTTGGATCAAGTCAATTTCAAGCTAGACCTGATCCTACCCGTTAACCTATTTTGACATCTCTACATCACACCACTGTCCAAAAAAAAGCCCATTCTCTTTGATTTTATTTATGATGTTAATTTTTATTCTAAAGATTTCATCTCCAATGCTAATAATGAGTTCACTTCTCCATCACAAGAGATGTTTACCTTTGTTTTTATCATTTTGTGCTTAAATTTTACACTCTATACATACAAAAAAATAAAATAAATAAATAAAAAATCATCAAGTAGCGTTAGGCTTGAAAGCATTTATTTGCCATATTATAATTCCTTGGCTCTTAGTCAACCAAGTCACCCTTTCACTTACTTTTTGTTTTATAATTATAATTAGGATTAGGATTATCAAAGTGGAGTAAAAAAAGTCTTCCAAATAGAAATAAATGCACATTCTTTACCGACCATATAAATGCTTTCCAATTTGCTTTCACTCAATTAAAAACAATTATCGCCCTTAAAAATGATTAGTGGCAAAACATGATTTACTTAATACTAATAGCTTCGGTTTCAATATTGTAATTTATGTCTCAGTCTCTCTCCTTTTTTTACTTCTTTTGTGGAGAGAGTGGGCCCACCGCACGACTGAATTGTCGACGTGGCACGCGGCAGGCAAATATCTGACGTGTCACTTTATCGACCAATATATGGCTGATTGGAGTGATTTGATCTGTCTAATAGAGGAACTTTTATTTGGTCCGGTGCAAGGACCTAGAGGAAGGTTCGGTTTTGCCTAAAAAAGTGCAAATACCGAGTTTTTTGAAAAAATACCGAGTTTTTTCAAAAAACTCGTATTTGCACTTTTTGACCTATTTTTGCCTAAAATCGAACCTTCCTCTACATCCAGTGAAAGGACCTAATAATTGCTCCTAATAGAGATAGGCTATTGCTTAAGTTTCAACCAATCTTTTCTTTGAGGGATATTTTATTATTGAAGATTCGAGAAATATTGAACAGTCTTGAGGGCATATATGTAATTTGACACATGCGCGTCTACGAGAATTAAGCACGTGTTGGATAAGCGAAATTGTGTTTCATTTTTGGGTGCATGTATACAATAGAATTTACATTTTTAAAAATTTATATTTTTTATATAAAATTTTAAGGTAATAAATAATATAATAATGATGAAATAATATAATGTATACGATAAAAAATAAATAGAGCAACTTTATTAAATATAGATTATATAAAAGTAATATTTTTAATAGTTTTAATTTGAAGACTTTTAATATTTAAATTACTAATCTATTTTCTATAGCCATAAGCTACATTTAGCTGTTTGTAACTTATAATTTCAACATTATCACCTATTCATTGTCATTTAGTATTCAGAAATTATGTGAATGAAATAAGAACAGAATGTATCTAGTCATGATAATTCACCAAGGGGCAGTTTGATTTGCTGCATTTAGGATGTAGATTAATTCAAATGTAGAGGTTTTCAAAATTTATGTGTTTAGTTAGATGAAAAATAAATCCAAAGTAAAGTAAAATAAATGCATTGTATTCCATTCTTTAGTTCACTTTTGGTGTATTTGAATTTTTTAGACTTGGGTGATTTTCAAATACACCGCAAACTCAAACCTCTTGCCAGCCACCTCCGCCCACAAGCAGCCACCGCGTCCGCCGTCGCAGTCCGCCATCATATGCCACCATTGTCGGCCGACCAACTACCATCGCCAACCACCACTGCTAGTCGTCGCTATCTACCATCACCATCGGCCACCGCCTCCGACCACCACCATTGATTGTTGCTACCGAGTGCCGGCTGCCGTCACCGGCCACCACCGTTGATTGCCAACTTTGACCACCACCCCCTCCGGTCAGTCACCACCTCTGGCCACCATCGCCGCCGGCTCTAGCAATCGCTATTCACTTTACATTACAATCACTTTACTTCAAACCAAACATAAAAAAAAAAAAGTAACGTCACCCTAAATCTTTTACAATCTTTCAAACAACTCTAAAATATTCCTTTTACACTACATTTCTTTTGAGGCAATCAAACATCCCCTTAAGTTTTTTGAAATTAAACCAAACATTTCGAACTGCATGAGAGAAATCCTTAAGAAATAAATATGATAACAATATGATAAAATTCAAATTATTATTCAAAATGAGATTAACCAATCCCCTGTCATCTTTCTAACATGTTTTTAAATCAAATAATCACACGATTTGATACATAAAAAATTGATTCAACCTACAAAATATAAGAAACAAAATAAAAACTACTTCATGATTCAAGCTAACAAGCAGGAGCACCAAATCACCATCAATGATAAGGACAAATAGCCGCGAAGAAGAGTAGCCACAGAGAGTGAGATTATGATGGGAGTCACAAGTGAATGAGAAAGCATGGGATTTTGAGGGATAAGATTAGGTAAAAGCCACATGAAGTCTATAATTTTTTTTTTTTAAATCCTAGCCTTTAGATTAAAATCAGGTGATTTTTAGTTCAAATTGTGAACCGACAAATCTATAAATCAAAATTGATGATCAGTGCACCGGGTCAACCGTCTGTTCCTATCTATTCGACCAGGATCCATATGAAAATGATTTAATAGCCAAATTCGAATGTACCATATGACCACATTCATGGTTAATTGATCAGATCAGACTATTCGATCCAATTTTTTTATTCCTGGGTATATCACATTTCAACTTGATAAAGTTATATATATATATAATAGGTTATAAATAAAATTCATTCAAAAAATAATTTCTAATTGATCAAATATTATAATAATTTTATCTAATGAAAATTTTCAAACCATATTTGAGTTCATTAGATAAAAATTATATTCTTTGATCAGAGAACTTAAATCTCTTTGCTAAATACAATAGTGAAATCAAGTTGATCACCCTCCAAATACCATTGTCTAAACGGTTTAAGTTGTAAGATACTTATGAGCCTCTCTCATATTAAGTAAGCTAAAATTTATGAGGAACTCACAAATGAAATTGTAACACCCTTCAAATATCAAATAATCTAAACTTTGAAACATAAATTAATAGCGAGATGAGAATAAAATAGAGCCCAAAATGCATCAATATTTTTTTATTTCAAGTACCACTTGGATATGCCAAAATATCATCTACCACGTATATCCTAACCTTTATGGTTTCTTTTGAGGATTGCATTGAGTTAATATGTGATATGGATTGTGATATTGAAGATCATCCTTACACCATTCAAATTCCCTCCACTCATATACTCTTAAGGCATTGAAAGTGATTCCAATTAGACCTAGTCATGAGTCACTGAATTAATCATGTAATTATGTGTCTCTAAGGCCAATTTAGTGTAATTCTATGAGTTTAGGTATTGAACACCAGTTCTCATGTTGAATACCTTTGAAGCACTAACAACCATACAAATTTTCCTTGAAGTAATTCAATTTAGGTAAATGAATGATGCCTCGTCAAAAGAAAGTGAGTATTCTAAGATATGCATGTCTTGTTCATTCTAATTAATAAATCTAACAAGAGATAATCATGACTGTTTGAGGGCATCTTTGATGATGTGGTCATAGTGGATTTTAACAATTCAGCCCAGATTGAAATAATCATCAGATTTTGATCGGATTAACCACCCATTCTCAATCATTGCCCAAATCTAAAGTATCAACGTAAACAATTTCTTAATACGGGGTATAATATTATCCTTAATTGAGGATATTCTCTAGCATAATATCTAAGATACATTTAATATTAGGGCTAGCCTATTCCCATGGAAACCCCTATAATCTAACATGAATCGATCCCAGCAATCCACATTATTGCCTAGAGCAAATTTCTTAAATAAGTTAAATAGTATAACCTAACAAACTCTAGGCTACTATTTGAAAATATCTATCTTGAACTAGAAAAGAGACTGGAGGAAACTTGACTACTGCACAAGCACATGAATGCCCTTCAAAGCCCACACTCCAAAAGCTAGCTTTTGCATTACCAAACATTATTTAATTTCATTCACACCCTTAATGTTTATAAAATCTTTGTACATAACCTAGTAAGAAAGAACTATAGTTATTTTGATTTTTTTTTTGTTCATCAAAGAATTTTTTTTTATATTTTTTATTGTTTGATTTCCATTCACAAAGATCATGAACACATTCTTTATATAATATGAATAAAAATTCTCAGTTTTATGATATATAAAACAAAGCAAAGCATACCATTTTAATTTCAATGAAGAATAAAATAAAAAATCATTTCTATGGCATTTTTTATTTAATAAATTCATATATTTATAGCAATATTCTCAATAAAGTTAGTCAATGTAAAACAAATATGGAATTTGTTCTATTGAAGGATGCTTACTATACATAAAATAGGGACTATGATTATTACTATATTAATTAAAAAAAGAAATAAAATAAATTATGATATATTTATAAATAAATATAAATAAAGAAACTATAATATTGTATATTAGCAAATCAGATTATTAATAATAAATTTTCATCACGAAAATTAAAAAAAAATGTGACAAGAAAACAATAGCCAAAGAAAAATATGATTGTAATTTGAAAAATAAAGCTATGAAAATTTTTTCCCAAATAGACCATTAGCGACACTTAAATGCTTGTTTTCAAATTAATTTTAATTTTGAATGAAGCTGAAATTATTTTATAATTATTATTAGTTGAATCATTAGTCTTATTCTAATTAGCTTCAAAAAATAAATTTCAGCTTGATTTAGTGGTACATAGATAAATTTTAAATTTTCATAAATAATTTGATTATTAATCAGATGAATCACAACTTACATAGCTAATAATTTTAATAAAGATAATTATAATTAAAACTATAAAATCATTTAAATGGCTTGGAAGTATGGGCGGGCATGTGAGCATTGTCAATCTTGAATTTATTTTTTCTTTAATTGAATATGCATTTTAAACTATTTTGTCTATCCTAATAAATAAATGTATTTATCCAAAATTCTAAGAAAAAAAAATTCTTTTTTAATTTCAGCCCTAAAGTTATGCAGGCCCTAATTCTATTTAACTCACACTATTTGATTATGAGGTGGATGTTGACATTATTGTTAATTTATATGAAAAGTACGTGTTCTGGATCTTGTGTGCAATAATTCTCTTAGTCTTGTGTGCCCCCTTCAATCCAAGGGGTTGTTTGTGGGCATAAATTAGATGTTGCGAATGATTTGGCTTTGGTTCCGGCTTGTGATCAACAATTTGATGCTTACCCTGTCCATGGTGAGAAGGTGTTCTTTGGAAAATGTTTCTTGTCAAGTGAATTTAGTCGATGGTGTTCTCCTTTCTCATGAAAATGGTCGTGCCGCCTAATATTTCCATTGAGAATGATAATGCGGTCCTTATCGATGTGCCTATCTCTATTATTGATAATGATGCCTTGAATGCCCGACCGGCTTTAAATCCGAAAGTTGAGTGGCTGGAGGATTGTTCCTCTTTGGAAGGTCGGGCTGATGCTTCCTTCTATTTCTAGATTTGGGTTAAATCTTGGTGCATTGCAATGACGGCATACAATTCTCTACGATATTTTCTTTAAAGTATAACATGCATCCATTCTTACAACAATCTATCTTTATGTATGTCAAACTTTTGCCTGTGCTTTTGTGCTGCGGACATTGATGGAGAATTATCTGATTTGTCTTTGATGACTTGTCAGGTGGTTTTTTGTCCTTTCGGCCCTATGCTCCTAGCTTTGGCAGGCTTGATGAAGGAGTAGATGTCGATGACCTAAACCCTTAGGTTTGTATTAGGTTGATGGCGAAAGTCATCGGTCCAGAGCTTTGTGCATAACGGACTTGTTGATGACAGAATTCTCTTAGTTCAGCCAAAGACTTTGTGTGAACTTTGAGATAGTTTTCTTCAGTCCTTTGCTTTGTGCTTTGACGGACTTGTTGAAGAAAAATTCCTTCGATCCTCGCTTTGTGCTTTACGGATTTGTTGAAGGATTTGTAGGTTCTGGATTCAGTTGATAGTACCGAACGTAGGTAGTATCTTGATCCTTAACCACTTGAGAAGACGTTAATCTGATCACTTGAGTTCGTCAGATCGGGAGAGCTAGAATTTGATAGCTTCTTGTCCCCTAGTTGCTGAGATGGGGGTTCCTCTACTGCGGCCTTTCTTATGGCTTGTTGAGTAGATGGAGCTGCCAGCGATCCGGCCATATTTAGGCTTGTTGGATCCGACCTCTTACACCCATTCAGACTTCAGACTTGAGCTATGAGAATTGCGCTCCCCAATGCTGATTTTGCTGAAGTTGGCAGATTTGGAGTCATCCTCGTGGTTTTGGATTTTGGAGCCCACGCACATG